>BPLQ01014470.1:0-36343 GCA_021605075.1 Caerostris darwini
AAATGCATTTGCATGTTTTCTACTTTTTATTTGTATTTGTTTAACTTAGATATTAATTTTACTTTTATTTGTGGACAGGTAATTTAATAAATTATTTTAGATAATAGATTTAATATTTAATGGGATTTAGATTTTAATATTTAATGGGAGCTACACTTAACGGAAGGTACTTTTAATGGGACCACACTTTTAATGGGGATTACAATTTTAATGGGAGCTACACTTAACTCAACGAAGAGTCCGAGCAGACTGTAGCTCTGAAGTGTTCAGATTGTGTCTTTTTTGTTGCATGTCGGCTGGAGGATTAAAGAGAGTTCGTCATTTTGTAGAAACAAAATTAATTCATGAGCATTTCCTCTGTTTTCGCACGAACTCCAAACTCCATTTCAAAGATTTAAATAATCAGCTTATTGCTTAGGGAAGTAAGGTTTTTTCCAAGGACATAATAAACCATTAATGGCGGGAGCTAATTAATTAATTACCCAACATTTAATTCTATTTTACAAAAGAATACTTAAATTCTGCCATTTGTTTGAAATGAGCAGTTAATTGATTTTCCTCCTAGGCAGTATGAGTAGTGGCAGTGTTCATTGTGGCCAACAATGCTAATTATCTCCAATTAACCTTTTTTTTCTTTATAAAACGTTCAGTTTCGGACTTTGCGTCAAGTCTACGAATGCGAAAAAAGGTTAAAACTTGAAGAATTTCCCTTTTAAGTCCACTCTGAAACCAAACGAATTATTGTGGTCTCCCGGTTGCAAGTAGAAAAATTGCCAGGGTATTTTAAATGTAGTTTAAAAGGTTTTAAATACACAATTTCATATTTTGCGAACATTTTCATTTGCTATATTACAGAAGTTGTATATTTAATTTCTGAATTTATCTTATTTTAAGAAGCAACTGTTGAATTATAATTACTATAGAAGAAAAGTATCAATATTGCAAATGAAGCAAAAATCTGCTTTTAAAATTGAATCTGAATAATTCGCACCAGAATCAAAATGTACAAACTTAAAGGAAACCGTTTTTCAATTTTTTTTTATATTGATCAGAATATTTTTACTTCTTAATGAAATACATGATGTCGAAATTGCCTTCACTGTTGACCAATCAGCATCTTACAGGATTGTGTGCCCTCGTGGACAAGTAATTCGATTTAGACTTTTAATGTTTAATGGGAGATACATTTAAATCAACGTAGAGCTCTATTTGGCACACGATGACTCTAAAGTGTTCAGCTTGGGTGTTTTTCAGGCATGTCGTCTCGAGGATTAAAGATATTCGAAATTTTGTAGAAACAATATTTATTCATGAATATTTCATATGAACTCCAAATTCCATTCCAAGGATTTAGCTAATCAACTTACTGTTTAGAAAATGAGGATTTTCCAAGAACACAATAAGCCATTAATGGCTGGACCTAATTATTTAATTACCCAACATTTAATTCTATTTTACAAAAGAGTTCTTATGCTACCATTTGTTTGAAATGAGCGATTAATTGATTTTCATCCAAGGAAGTATGCGTAGTGACAATGTGTTATTGTGGCCAACAATGCTGATTACATCCAATTATCTTTCTTTTTCAATAGAAAACGTCCAGTTTTGAAGTTTGTGTCATTTCTACGAATAAGAAAACAGGTTAAAACCTGACAAATTTCCTTTCAAAGTCCCACTCTGAAACCAATCGAATTATTGTGGTATCCTGGTTTAAAATAATTTCAAAAGATAAATTAGAATATGCATTTGCTGTAATTTCAGATGAGAATAATGAATTTAACTTAAGAAGTGATTTTAGACAATGTTTCCAAAAGGAATTATTGTAACAACAATTATGTTAGCTTCATTAGCATATAAATACGTTAAAATTCTTTTTTTGCTTCTAGACTCGTTTTCAGAATACCATTTTAATTAACACTTTACCTTAATTAACGCATTTTTAATCAAAATGTGCCAAATTGTGTCAATATGTGTCAAAATATATCAAAATGTGTTAAAATTCAAATGTTTCAAGTCATTTGAATTTTGACGAATTTTGATTGACATTTTTTAATAAATTTTTGATTTTAATTGACACAATTTTAATTAACACATTAGGTAATATCTTACTTAATATATCGAGACACTTTCTTTAATATTAGACATCATAAACGATTTCCACTATTATTCAATAACATTTTTAGAACAATTTTTTGAAGGCATTTTTTGTATTCAGCAAGTTTACATAATAAATTAAAAATAATTTTAAACAGTTGTGTTTATATGCTGAATTATTACACTTAAAGAATATGTTAAAATCAAAATTATTACCTTTATTTTTTGTTCTAGGAAGGTGTGCATTTTGTATTAAAAAGGAGTATAATAATTTTTTTTAAAAACAATTCATTCAATAATATCGAATAATATTTAAGCAATAAATTTAAAAACCCATCTATCAGCCAATTACAAAGTACATTTAAAAAAAAATTATTATTTATATCTATCATATGTTTGATCTCATTACAAATTGAATTACATAATTGTTATTCGTAGAAAATGTTCAACAGTTTTACATGTATTGACAATTTCATAACTATAAAATAAATAATATTAACGTAACTTATATTTTTAATTTTATAATTAAATCTCAATGATGAAATCTGCAAATCCTTTGTATGGAACCATGTGCTTTCAATTACTTAGTGAGGAGGTAAAATCCATTTAATTGAGACACAGTATGCCAGCTACATCCCTTTTTTAATATACCTACCATCTCCGAATACATCCATTTTAGGCTCCTACACGTGTTTCCGATCATCTTTCGTCCACTCAGCTTGATAATGCGACAGCTGGTGTGACAGACACTCCCTCCCTTCTAAACCCTGGTTCAACCCTCCGGAGCCCCAATAACAGGGATTGAAAAAAATCGGGATCAAATTCTGCACGTGCGCCTTCCGTTGAATTAAAAAAAATCCCCGTAGCTCTTACCTAAAGGGTAATAAAGAGAAAAATTACTCACGACCCCCTCTTTTCAAAGGATTTAGGATCAGGGGGATTAGGGGTCTGAAAATTATATTCCGAACGCTAATAGGTTACCCAACTTGGGGAAATGGAAGAGTTGGGTTAAAAGGGGTTGTTAATATTTTGGTCCTTACGTTCTACGGCTCCAAGCTTTATATTTAATTTTTCCATATTTTCCCTCGAATGTCTGGTATTTTTACCAAAATTATTCACCACTAGAACGGCAAAGATATAAGAGATTCAAATTTTCGAAAATGTACCATTGTGTCAAGTAACCCCTGATATTTTTAAGCTTTTGAAAAATCCAACACATACAACTTCACTAAAGCTACATCATACTATCATATATAAATTTGTATTAAAAAAATAGCTAAAATTACTTTGTCTGATGGTCGAGTGACTAGCGTCTGGCGGTGACATAAGTTTCGGATTCAAATCCCTGGCGGTGCCGTGGATGTTTTCAATGGTTCAGAATCTCCTTTAAACCGTAGGTCAAGGTTTAACTTAATATGATTTTAGAGGGTAAGACTGACAGCCTTACCCTGTAAAAAGAAAAACATGTCATGTTTCGGAATCTGCCACTAGGTAGAGTGACTTGGCCCACCATGAAATTTCGCCATTGAAGAAGAAAAAGAATGAAATTATGTTTGATACTATGACTTTAAAAAATTAGATGCAATACTTTTCGTGGCGGTTAAGCTAGTGGAGAAGAAGAAGACCACTGCATACTTTCCCCACAATACTCACACTTATCAAACCACAGTTTTGTCTTCCATTGAATTAAAAAAAAAAAAATCCCGTGACTCTTATTTAATGAGTAATAAAAAGAAGAATTACTCACGATCCCCTCTTTTCAAAGGATTTAGGATCAGGGGGATTAGGGGTCTGAAAATTATATTCCGAACGCTAATAGGTTACCTAACTTGGGGATATGGAAGAGTAGGGCTAAAAGATGCTGCTGATATTTTTGTCATTCCGTTCTATGGCTCGAAGTTTCGAAGTTTTATTTTTGATTTTTCCATCTTTTTTCACGAATGCCAGGTATTTTGACGAAAATCATTCACCATTAGTGACAAAGATGTAAACAGATTCAAGTTTTTCCAAGGTGCACCAATAGTGCCCTCTGACGTTTTACACTCTTGAAAAATCCAATATGCATAACGTCACTTAAGCAATCTCATACTACCATGATGTTTTTTATTTTAAGATTATGATGGCCTAGAGACTAAGGTTCTGGTTTTCTGTGCCACAGGGTTCAGATTCAAGTCCTGGCGGTGCCATAAATGCTTATAGTGGTTCGCAATCCGCTTTAAACCGTACGTCCCGGTTTAACATGACTATAGGGCGTTAGTTGACAACACTGCCCTGTAAAAAGAAAATATCTCAAGATTCGAAATCTGCCAACAGGCAGACGGGTATTGGCCCACCATGGGGCTGTTGCGCTAATGAAGAAGAAGAAGAAGAAGACCACTGCTTACTTTCTCCACTATACTGACACTTTACAAACCATAGTTTTAGAAATCACAGTTGACAACTGTGAGGATCACACACTCCTATTCATTTTCTTGAGCCCAGTTGAAGAAAATTTCAACCTGTTAAATTAAATTTCCGATTCGCTGCATATGACATGGAATTCTAAATAGGCTTTTCTTGTCAGATTGTATACAAGGCTCCTCGCATTTATAATGTACCAAACTCTTCTGATCTATTAAATCACAACAAAGCAAAAACAAAACAATATATTCTTTTTCATTGAGTATATAGAAATCAGTAGAAGAATAAAACAAGAGGTAAAGCTTAAATAACAATTTTATTACTTTCATAGAATGAAAAATATATAAAAACAAATTGTTTTCAGGGTTATATTTAACTTATTGATAAAAATTCAGATTTTGGCCAAAAAATTGGTTTTTCGGCTGGACGTTTTTGGATTTTCTCTATAAAGGTTTTATTTTGGTTCCTTTAATAGTTTTAATATGAATCCAAAAAATAAGTTATTACTTTAAAATATTTAAGATAAAGAAAGATAATTAAAATATTCCGATTAAAGAAAGCCTAATTATTAAACAAATAGAGATACAAAAAAAAAAAGCTGCAAAAAAGTGAGAAAAAAAATTATTACTCTTTTTCTTATGATTAATAAAAAAGCGGAAATAAAATGTTGTTAGGGCTTTTAAACATTATTCATTAGGCACGTATTTACGTAAACTATACAACTGTTAGAAATAAATGCTCACTTCTGAAAACTGAAAATAATATTGGAAATCACAGCTTCCAGTTAGTTGGTGGTAATACAGTAGCTTGGAAAAGCAAATAAAAAATATAGTTTCCTTAATTTTCTTAGGAAATTTATGTTCTGCGTATTCTAAAATACAAAAATCGGGAAATATGCGCAAAAGTAATATATGATGTTATTATTAAGAATAGGACATTATGTTTTAACGTAATAGAGATATTAATGAAAATTTAGTTTGACTTTACTTTGAACATTAAATTTATAATGTTGATTGAATTACAATATTTTTATCAACATGTACAATTAATTTCTACCATAAAATGTAATTCTATTTTTAAATATGAATTACTATTTTAACTATTTCAACGAATTTTATATTTACGTTTGTTATATTTATTGAGAGTTTGTTTTGTGAGAGTCAGAACAATTTTTTAATTAAATGTCGATTTTATTTCAAAATTAAAAATATATATATATATACTGTGTGATGTTTTAATTCCATGTTACTCCTTTTCTCATTAATTAAAATGAAATTAAGTCAATTAAAATCGCATCATTTTAAATTTTAAATAAAATTTCATCTGGTCATGTAAATTGTTTGAATTAACTCGAAAGCTTTTCATAAAAATTTCACTTTTATCAATAGTTAAAAAATTAGTTGAAAAAAAAAAAACACTCCAATATTCTCTAAATCCAATTATATTGAAAAAAATAAAAACTCTAATTTTCTCTTATGATTAAATAATTTACAAAAAATTAATATGCGAGAAAGAAAATCCATTAAAAAGTAAATTTGATATTGCCTTGAATATCACTCGTCAGCGGCAGTTAAAAAAAAAAGCGCTTTTTTCAACAATAATATTTTGGATCTCTTCAATTTGCAAATAGAAAAATCCTAAAAAAGAGTAAAGTAAATTATTCTGGAAAGCAAACAAGATAATGAATTAATTTTTCTCAAAAAAATGGGATGGATTACAAATTGATTCAAAATAAAAAAAAAAATACACGAAGTTTGTCGTATTTTCAGTTCATTTTCAAACAAAATCGTTTAAAAAAGAAAAGAAAATTTTTGTGCTTAAGAAAAGAAAAGATCGAAGAAAGATTTGATAAAAAGTTGTTTATTTTGAATGCGAAAACAGCTACTTCAAAGAAATTGAAATGAGAAATTTCACAGAAATTTTCAGTAACTAAAGACTATAAACAAAAGTAAATTGGCAACAGTTCAGTACATACAGCAAATAAAAATATGTACTATAACAATAGCATTTTGTACATAGTAGTACATAGATAAAATAGTAGTATGTACTATAGCAATAGCATTTTTAGTTTACTACTGTGCCTAAAAAGTAAGACCAATTATTATTTTTTTCAAAAACTCTTTATTTATTCTTCCAAATTTATTTCATCGCCTTGAAAGTAATCCCCTCCGGACACAATGCATTTATGCCAACTTTGTTTCCCATTCTTAATGCATGCTAAAAAGTCCAAAAAAAAGCCTTCAAAGCACGCGCCGATTCATGTTGAATCTCTTCAATTGACTCAAAACGATGACCCCGGAGTGGTGTTTTTAGTTTAGGGAATAGCCAGAAGTCGCACGGTGTGAATACGGTGGTTGTGGAACAATATGGAGGAAACGGCGACGAATTTTGGCGAAAAAGTCACGAAAAATCGATGTAGTATAAGCTGGGGCATTCAGTGTTTTTTGGTACCAATCGACGTTTGACGTGTTTGATGTCCAAAATAGAATTGACCGATCCTTTTGAAATTCCAACATCATCAGCAAGGTCTCTAATTGTAAATCGACGGTTTGCAAGCACCAAATCTTTTTTTTGGACGTAAGCTTCGTCGGTTGAGGTTGATGTTCGCACAGAGGGTTCTTCGTCTTCAATGCGTTATCTACCTTATTTGAACTGATTATGCCATTTCTAAGCATTTCTTTCCGATGTAGGAATGCTCACCGAATGCCTTCTGCAATATTCTATATGTTTCCGCAAACAAAATTTAATGAAAGTTCTTCGCTCAATTAATTCAGACATTTCAAAAATCGCCAGAATCACTTTTAGCATCTCGCAAAGTCAAGCGTAATTCAAACACTAATAAACATTTTGACGTCAAATTTCACATAGATGTCAAAGATAGTGAAAGCAATCTAAAAAAAAAAAAAAAAATTGAAATTCCATAAGCCCCGAGAATTATAAATTGAAAATTTATCTTACTTTTTGGACACATTTGTACTACTATCAGAAGCCTTTTCTGCGCCATACTTTGTTTGGTAAATTATGCATAATGTTGAATAGTATTTTATCTTTTGTATGGTGACTTTCGCTATAAAATACAATGGTAAACAAAACAGAAAATATATTAATGAGATAAAACCAGTGAATTATATGATGTAACCTTAAAAACACACTTTTTTTAAGAAATGGAAACAGTTCTATTTTAGTAAAACACATTGATTCGTGCCTTAACGACAGAATCTGCCCGTCAATTATAACAAGAATTCCAACTAACTTTTTTTTTCTTTTCTTCCTACCCCAGGGGAATGATGTCGAAGGAAAAAACGGCAATTTGTAAAGTCTGTGGAATGTGAAGAATGGAATTTATCGACGTATATCGTTTTAGCTGGGAAGTTTTTACTAATTGGAGAAGATTGCTTTCACTTGCATACATTTCTCTTAATACTTGAGAATTCAGAGAAAAAGGGGGAAGTAAATGTAAAAAAAAAAGGTAAAAAATATAAGTAATCTAAGTAAAAAAAGAGGGATATAATGCCTTTCGTCGTTCGAAATAGTTCTTCTCAGCTTCACTGGAATGTTTTTTTTTTAAAATATTGGTGTGCTTCGTGTTCCATTTGTGCATACCACAATCAATGTGACATTCCATTCATACCTTAGGGGAGAATATATTAATACAAAACTATGTAGCTATTGATACATTTAAAGATATATTTTAAGGACAATGAGACTTTCCAATCATATTTGATTTTGAAATGCTGCCAATACAGTATTTTGTCAAGAATATCTTTTGAACACTACATGGATTTATTAATGTTGAAGATGAATACAAACTCTTTGTTAGTAATGATGCTGCTGTAACATCTCGGCCTATACTAGACCTTTAACGGCTTCAAGAAAAGGGCCACTTTCAGGTTCATGGGAACACTTTAAACTTTATTTAGAAACATTACATATAAATATATAGAATTCTATTTACAAAAAAAAAAAAAAAAAAAAAAAAACCCGGAAAGGAAATTAAGGATATAAATTAGATTCACAAGTGCAGTTCACTCCGAGTTCTGGAATCTACGACGAATCTAAACACTTCACGACCTTAACTATCACACGACATGATTCTCGAAGGAGCTCACTTTGGAAACAGGCGAAAAATCCAACCTATTCAGTCACTTCAGAGAAAAAAAAAAGAGTTAAACAACACTTCTGGTCGACAACTGCTTGGCAGCTATCTCTGGCTATACTTTTAGAAGTCATCATTCCTTCCTCTACTTCTAAACATAAACAGGCGAATTAGAATGTGACATCGCCGTATCTGCCATATAATGGCTTAAATGTTTGACACTGGACGTAATCTAGAAATTCAAATAAATTATAAATTTGGTGCGAAACAAGTGCCAAAACAATAACCATTCATATTACTATTAAAAGTCTTTTCTGTACTAAACTTTGTTTGGTAAAATATGCATAATTTGAACGGTATATATCTTTTGTATGGTGCATTTCTCTACAAAATACAATGGGAAATATAACAAAAAATGACTTAAAAGTTTGACTGAACTAGACGTAATCTAGAAATTCAAATAAATTACAAATTAAATTATTTGGTGAGAAAGAAGTGCTAAAGCATTAGTGATTCGTACTACTATCAAAAGTATTCTCTGCACCATACTTTGTTTGGTAAAGTATACATAATGTTGAATAGTATTGTATCTTTTGTAGGGTACCTTTCTCTACAAAATGCAAAGAATAACATAATAATTTATTTTAGAAAATGAAATCTGAAAAAGCATTTCTTATAAAATGCTTAAGAAAGAAAAATAAATTAGTATAATAGTTTTATTGACAATAAAAAGAAAAATTACACCCATGACAAACTTAGGGTAAACTCATTATAAGAAGCTTATAAGTTATCATCTTCCACAATATATTGCATCTCAATTAGGTATTGTATTTGTTCGTTTATTAACTTATACATTGTTCGCTATCAACTTGCTCATTTTCTGAAAGAGAATTGTATTTTAATTGGAATTAATTAGTTTAAAAGCAATTAAAACGCCATCTGCTATTGTTTTGATCAAACAGTTGGTAGGAAAACACAAAGATATCTAACGCTTTTAGTAACTGGTGACAATACCAATTGAAATACGAATTCCAGTATTCTAACAGCATTGGCGATAAGTACAACATTAATCGATTCAAGTAAAGTCAGAAGTTGAAACTTCGTTTACAACTTTTACTCTATTGAAATAGTCATTCAACTTGAAATTCCTTTTTCAAAGCTGTTTTTCACGAGAGATGCGCAGGACTGCCGAGAGGCACTGAAACGTTGCCATAACCACAGAGATAAGAGTAGAGCTGCGCAGAGATCAAATAAATTTACTTGCCAAGTGAGCGGAGATGAGATAGGTTGTATCTCAGGAGATTTTTTTTAAAGTAAGCCTTTATGTCTAATAAGTTAATGAAATAATTTTTTTTCTTAATAACTTTATATACATTTTAAATAATATTATGAAATATAAATGAAATTTAATTTTTTAAATTTTTTTAAAATATTTTTAGAATATTTTATTATATTTCTATTATATTTAATAAAATTAATAATTTAATAATAATAGTAATAAATTAGTACTAATACTAATAATAATTTAATAACTTAATTTTTATTATATTTTAACAATAAAATAATTTTTTTATTACATATATTTTTTATATTTCATTAAAAAAACTTTTTTTATACTTGTTACTTTACATATAGATGTATTATTTAAATGTCTGATTATTTATTTCAGTATGTTTTGCTAGTGTGATAATATTTAATTAGGCCAACAATATTTTTTGGCAGAATTTTTAAATTGTGTAATTTTCTCAAAAGTATATGGAAAAAATTATTTTAAATTAGCCTTAAAAGCAACCAGCCATTTCTGCTAATAGGCATTAAATATAATATATTTCAAATATATGAAGCACACATTTTTTACTGTAATACTATATCTATATAATGCAATAATTTAAAATAAAAAAAAATTGCGAAATATACATTTTTAAAGTAAAAACCAATTTTCCATTTTCTTTTTAAGAGCGAAAAAACTAGCTTTGAATATAATCATTAATAGTTAGAACTGTAAGCTACTGATAATGGAAGAGTCTACTTACCAACACACGAAAAGCTGAATATTAAAACAAATTTTATTAATGTTTACTATAAAAACAATATTGAATTTTCACTAAATATTTCAAAATTGATTTTTACGTTAAATAATAATGTTTTCTCAAGTACATTTATTTGCTTTTATTTAGTGCATTTATTATCACTTTTTTAAAAAATGTCTCTTTACAAAATAATTGGAACTGTTGTGAATATTGCCTTGACTTTCAGGTTGTGTTGAAAGAAGCAAAATTACATATGCGGATAATTGTAAGTACAGACATTTTCTTAAATTTATGATACTAAACCATAAATACAAAATTTTTAAGCTTCATTTTTAAAATTATTAGTATTAACTGGATATTTTTCAAAACGTAGGATACGTATTTTTTGAAACTATTTTTAAATAAATATGTACTGCATTAAATGCAAAAAAAGGACTTTTATTATATTTGTATATGTTATACAAGCAACAGTAACCTGATATATTTAAATAACCTGTATAAATAAATTAAAAAAATAAAAATATTTTTAAAAAGTGAAAAAAATATATCAATATTTTTCCTTTGATAACATAAAATATAATTCAAAATTTTATTCTTTGCTTTATTTTCTTTTTTTTGCAACACACTTTTTCATGTGGTTTTTTTATGTATATTATAGAACTAAGACATAAAAGAACATTTTAAATTAATATGTTTTTCTCTTAAAGATTTATTCTTTATATTGGATATAAGATTTTTGGGAAAGTAAATATTCTAAAGAATTTTAAGTGCATGTAAAGAATGTAGAATCTTTTTAAATGTCTGATCAGAAAACCTTCATATCGGAAATTTAGCATTGATATGAAAATTTTATTTCCTGATTTTTATAATGTAATGCGAATCAGTTAAATTTATTTAAGCAAATTGTTAAATTATTTTTTAAAAAATGAGAAAAATGCTATTTTTTCGCTGTTTATCATTTCATTTTTTAATGTTGGTAATTTGTTCGTGTACTCATTTTTTATCTAGCAGTCTCCCATCATGAGGCAGAATTTTTCCGGAACCTTCAGAGACATTAGGAATTTTGCTAATTTTTGGCATCTGTGCCTAACTAGGGCCCCTTAAAATGACTAACTGGATAGATGCTCTATCGCAGGATGGGCAGACTTTTTCGATCGCAGGCCAAATATCGAAATAAAAAAATAAAAAAAAAGTTTGTCTGGCCATGATAAATTTTTCTAAAACTTTAAAAACAATATACAAGTATTACAAGTTAAATATGTTAATGAGAGAATGAAATTGTGATTTCATTTTTAAAAGTTCCTTATATTGAGATTCGAAGTGAGATGTACTGATTCTAAGAAACGAGGCTAACGCTCATATGTTAGTCTACTTCTGAAATAATTCTTAAGTTACATAGTTGAAAACACTTTTTCACATATATCAGATGAAGCAAACATAGCACTGATTTTCTGGACGTGAGATATTAAATTTGGGAAAGTTACTTTAGATAATGATTTATAAAACTTAACTTTGGCATATTTAGATGGCATAAATGGATATATAATATATAAATATACACTCAAGACCCAAAACATTATGACCACCCCTACATTTTGCAATGAACTCGCCTGGATGACGTGGAAGGCACGTGATGAGGTGGAAGTGGTATTTAACTTCTGATGGAGAGTGTGAAGAATCATTCTTTCACTTACTTCTGTGTGTGATGGGACTGCGGATCTAAGCGACTTTGATAGAGTGCAGATTGTAATGGCTTGAAGGCTCGGAACAAGTATTTCCGAAACTGCACGACTCATGGGTTGTTCGCGATCTACAGTTGTTAGTACTTATGCAAAGTGGATGAATGACGGTGAAACCAGCAGTAGACGACATGGTGTTGGACGTTCACACGCTATCAAAGAAAAAGGTCGTCGGAGACTGTCTCGCATGGTGAAGCAAAACCGGAGCCAGACAGTGGCTCAGCTGACAGCCCAATACAATGCAGGGCCAAGTAGAATAGTATCGGGGCCCACTGTTCAGCGGACACTGTTGGATATGGGGCTACGCAGCAAACGTCCCACTCGTGGGCCTTTGCTGACCAAGCGTCATCGCCAACTGCGCCTGCGCTGGGTCCGGGAACATCGTGATTGGTCCATGGATCAGTGGGAGAGAGTTGCCTGGTCAGATGAATCACGTCACGTGGTTTGTCATTCATCACGCCGATGTCCGTGTCAGGATACGCCGTCTTCCAGGCGAACAGTTGCTCCCATAATGTACAGTAGGTCATACACAGGCCGGTGCTGGCGGTATTATGCTTTGGGGGACGTTCTCTTGGGCGTCTCTGGGACCCTTGGATATTGTAGAGCAGACCATGAATGCTACAGGGTATCTGAACGTCATTGCGGACCAGTTGCACCCTTACATGGCCTCCATTTTTCAAGCTGGAAATGGAATGTTCCAACAGGACAACTCCCCTTGTCACAAGGCTAAAATTGTGTTGGAGTTGTTCCAGGAACATGATGCTGCATTCCAGTTAATGTCCATAGCCACCTAACTCACCGGATGGCAATCCGATAGAACACATTTGGGATGTCCTGGGACAGCAGCTCAGAGTTCAAAGACCTCCAATTCGCAATATCTTGGATTTGCGTGACTGTTGCTTAAACAACTGGTACAATCTGTTTCCGGCCATCTACCAAGGACTTGTGGCATCCATGTCAAGGCGGGTTGTAGCTGTGTTGCGCGCCAAAGGTGGGCCAACTCGTTATTGACAGGTGGTCATAATGTTTTGGCTCTTGAGTGTATATTTCGTTTAATTTGCCTCGGACCGGCAAACAGAATTCTATCCGCGGGCCGGATAGAACCTTCTGGTGGGCCGGAGTTGCCCCGCGGGCCGTAGTTTGCCCATCCCTGCTCTATCGCAATGCTTATTTACGGTACAAATGTGTGATCGTTTATCATTGTGGAAGTGATTGAATATTATATTTTCAAAAATAAAAAAATATTAATAATTAAATTTATGAATAAATTTAATAATAACGGAATCTACGATATTATCTCAAGTTGTAGAAACTAATTTACTTTTATAATTATCAACCTTCTGCAAAGAATAACTATTCCCAATAACTATAACGAAAATAATAAGTTAGTAAGTGACACTGTAGAAGCGTATAATACTAAGGCTGTTTGTTTCTTGTATTTTTGATAATCTAAAAGTAAAGTTCTCCTTTTCAGCGTTTCTTTATAAAGCCCTCACATTTTATGGAGTCCTTTGTGTTTTACTTCTGCTTATTGCAACGATTACTATAATTATACCTCAGATGAAATGCGCCATGTTAAAGCGCAGGACAGTCAGTAAGGTTTCTTAACAATTTCTATTTATTATTATTTAAAAATTATATTATCTTACATTGCATACTCTCCAATAAATGATTTTTGTTTCAACATAAATAATGTCAATATTAAAATTGAAATATTAAAATTTACTTTATATTGACCGAAACTGTACATTGTTTTCCCAAATTTTTTGACACACATGAAAGATGCCTTGAAGGGGATGAAAAACTACCTTATTCACAAACCATGAATTATGTCATTATAACAAATATTTATCTACAATTCTAGTCATCAAAAATTTAATACTTTGAAAAAAAAAAAAAAGGCAATGTTTTCTATTCAAATAGTGCGAGGCATAAATATATAAATTTTGAAATTATAGCCTCGTTCAACTCGCGGTATGCAAAAAATTCAGTACTTTATCTAGGCATCTTGGAGTGCAATAGCCTCTAAAACTCGCCATTGACTCGTGTCCACTGGCTGGTAGACCTTGGGTGGTGTTTGTTTGCTTCCACATGTCATCAAAGTTAATCTAGAATAATTATGGATGCTCAGTAGTGAGGCAGTCCTTGGTAGATCATCAAGTGGTCATCATGCAAAAAATTCAGAACTTTGTATACGCATATTGGGTTGCAATATCCCCTGATATTCGCGATGACATTGAGTGAAAGTGTCCTTTGGGTGGCGTTTGTTTGCTTACGCATGTCGCTAAAGTTCATCTGGTACAATCACGGATGCTCAGTAAGGAGTCAATTATTGGTAGATCATCAAGTGGTCATCATGCAAAAAATTCAGAATTTTGTATACGCATATTGGGTTGCAATATCCCCTGATATTCGCGATGACATTGAGTGAAAGTGTCCTTTGGGTGGCGTTTGTTTGCTTACGCATGTCGCTAAAGTTGATCTGGTACAATCACGGATGCTCAGTAAGGAGTCAATTATTGGTAGATCATCAAGTGGTCATCATGCAAAAAATTCAGTACTTTGTATAAGCATATTGGGTTGCAATATCCCCTGATATTCGCGATGACATTGAGTGAAAGTGTCCTTTGGGTGGCGTTTGTTTGCTTACGTATGTCGCTAAAGTTCATCTGGTATAATCACGGATGCTCAGTAAGGAGTCAATTATTGGTAGATCATCAAGTGGTCATCATGCAAAAAATTCAGTACTTTGTATAGGCATATTGGGTTGCAATATCCCCCGATATTCGCGATGACATTGAGTAAAAGTGTCCTTTGGGTGGCGTTTGTTTGCTAAAGTATGTCGCTAAAGTTCATCTGGTATAATCACGGATGCTCAGTAAGGAGTCAATTATTGGTAGATCATCAAGTGGTCATCATGCAAAAAATTCAGTACTTTGTATAGGCATATTGGGTTGCAATATCCCCCGATATTCGCGATGACATTGAGTGAAAGTGTCCTTTGGGTGGCGTTTGTTTGCTAAAGTATGTCGCTAAAGTTCATCTGGTATAATCACGGATGCTCAGTAATGAGTCAATTATTGGTAGATCATCAAGTGGTCATCATGCAAAAAATTCAGAACTTTGTATAGGCATATTGGGTTGCAATATCCCCTGATATTCGCGATGACATTGAGTGAAAGTGTCCTTTGGGTGGCGTTTGTTTGCTTACGCATGTCGCTAAAGTTCATCTGGTATAATCACGGATGCTCAGTAATGAGTCAATTATTGGTAGATCATCAAGTGGTCATCATGCAAAAAATTCAGTACTTTGTATAGGCATATTGGGTTGCAATATCCCCTGATATTCGCGATGACATTGAGTAAAAGTGTCCTTTGGGTGGCGTTTGTTTGCTTACGCATGTCGCTAAAGTTCATCTGGTATAATCAAGGATGCTCAGTAATGAGTCAATTATTGGTAGATCATCA
Organism: Caerostris darwini; assembly: GCA_021605075.1. Taxonomy (NCBI): domain Eukaryota; kingdom Metazoa; phylum Arthropoda; class Arachnida; order Araneae; family Araneidae; genus Caerostris; species Caerostris darwini. The sequence continues at coordinate 15,828 of BPLQ01014470.1, forward strand.
AGTGGTCATCATGCAAAAAATTCAGAACTTTGTCTATGCATCTGAGGCTGCAATGATATTCGCATTGCCATTTAGTTAAAGTGTCCTTGGGTGGCGTTTGTTTGCTTCAGCATGTCACCAAAGTTAATCTAGAATAATTATGGATGCTCAGTAGTGAGGCAGTCCTTGGTAGATCATCAAATGGTTATCATCGGCTCATAATCGGCATGGCATTGAGTAAAAGTGTCTTTTGGGTGGCGTTTGTTTTCTTCCGCTTGCCGTCAAAGTTCATTTGTAATAATTAAGGGTGCTCTGTAGTGAGGCAATCATTGGTAATCATCAGCCAGTTGTATTTGATAATCCAATGATTGAGTTAGACACTTAAATAGTAAAATATGAGGAGTATTAAAGAATTGCTGTACATCATACGGAACATCACATTATCATCATGAAATCTGGGCTTTGGCGAGACTTGAAGATAATCACTGAAAGTCTTCATTGATGATTGACTTTCACCTGTTGTGGGAGTAGGACAAACGATTTTCCATAACTACAACTTCAGGTAATTTATAATGAAACTATCACGCAATATTTCAAAATAGTTGCGCAGATTTTATTTAACCACAGTTACCTGCAGATCATGATTTTGTTGAATGGCACATGCCTGCATAGTTTGTTGTGCAGCATATCTAATTCTTAAGTTTGTGTTTTCGATGTTGTAATATTGTATAAGTTATATCCGCTAAGTTTTAATAATTAAATCTCTGACTATATTTTGATGCTTATTAATCTTTTTCGATTAGGTTCAGCAACTAAATCTGATTATGTTATGTTTATGTGAATCCAATGAAATTTCATTTGTGAATCGTATCGTTAATTATCAGTAGCCGAATTGAAAAACATTATACGTAATAATGTACCACACCGTAATTATACGTAATAATGCATATATATATATATATGTGTGTGTGTGTTCTAGATGTAGTGTAAGTAGTAAGTATAAAAAGTAGAAAAGATTTCTAAAATTAATTGAAAAAAAATGCAGGTCATGGCTATATATAAAGCCAGAATCTGTATTTTGTTTATTAATTTAATTTCATCTTTACATATTATCTGTCCCAGCAGTAATTTTTTCTATTTCTGATTTGCTATTATTTTTCCATCATTCAAATGCATTGTGTCAGTTTAGTAATATGTTATGCTGAAGTAATACTTAATTTTACTATATTGCAACATAATATAATTTAAATTAAACTGTAACGAAGTTTGGTTGATTAAAAGGTAACATAAAGTAGCTTACTAAAAGTATATTACAAGGATAAAAGACTGATAATTATCTTAATGTTTTAAATAAGTTTCCAAATCATAAATAAAATAATTTTAAATATCGGTTGTGCATAAAATTGATATAAAGATGTTCGCAATATGCAGTAACAAAGGATAAAATATTGAAATATTGCATAAAATTCTAACACAATGAAAGAGAAGATAAAATTTCTTTCAACTGTAAAATACATATGAATGTCATGAAGAACTAACAACATGAGAAGTACAAAATATTTTAGTTTTTTTAATATTAAATATTGTGAATGAATATTAATTTAACAGTTGGGAAATACAGCATTTTTCTAAACATTTTAAGGTATATCTTCAATATTTATTTAAACATATAAATAGTAAAAACCTTACCACAATTTATAAACAATGCAACAAAAACAACACACTAAAACCTGGGAGGTAGGATCTATGAGGGAAAAACTATCAACAACAATATTCCACGAAGCATTAAGGAATAAGAAATCGAAATAAATTTAATAAAGCAAGGAATAGAAATATACCAGGAAATTTAATTTGAGTAAAAAAACAAGTAATATAAATTTTTTTTTAAAGTCTATTCCTACTTTATTTTTCACTATATTGCAGAAAGTCCTTTACAAATAATTTTCATTCATTTTTTTAAGTTTATCTGGTGCCATCTACTGGTAGATACATGCAACTTAAATCTAAAAAAAAAAACTAAAATTAATTAATTAAATTTAATTAAGGTATTAATATTTGAAAAAACTGTATTAACATCAAGTGTTATCCACTATAAGTTAAAAAAATGTATTTGAACATGTGTGGATCAATAAAAAGTATTTTATTAACGCTTGAAAATTTGAACAAGATATACATAGGAAGAGTGGGAGCTAATAGAAGGAATTGAATAAATGGATTAATAAAACTTTTAAAACAGCAACTACTAAAGAAGTATGTATTTCTTTAAATATTCATTGTTTTATTTTAGATGCAGTATTTGACCGTTTTGCATTTCATTCAAAGGCAACGAATTTGGATCCCTCCAATATCGTTTGAAAAAGACGAACAGTCAAAACAATGTAAGTAATACATTTGAAAAAATTTCTAACTTGTAGTTAATATCGACATAATATTGAAAAACAATGAATAATCTTATTACAAATTACAAGATTATTATAACTAGGCATTAATTGAAGTTTAGTTAATTACTTAATTAATGAATGAATTTTGGCCCGATTCATGGCTCAGTGGAAACGCGCATACCTGGTAAGCATGAGGGAGGAGGTTCAATCCGCTGGTGGCCTTGTTGTAGACACTGTTTCAAAAAGCGAGGAGCCTCGATGCCGTTTGTGATGTTTCCGCATCTTGTCTCGGACTACTTGGTGGAAGTTTTACGGGATTTCGCTCGGAGTAGCTCCCCTAAAAGTCCCAACGGAAGAAAATACCCTCCTTCTTCAGCGACACGAGGCCAAGTTAAGCCCCTTGGTGTTTCACCAGAAGTAGAAGAGACGCACGTTGTCATTTAGCCACGAGTCTGGCTCTAATTCTTACATCAGTTATATGTAATTTTAAAAGGGGAAAATATTTATTAAAATATAAAAATAACTTATTAAGTTATGAACGTAAATTATAGTTAATGATTAGACCAATATAAGGTATTTTATATTTTGAATGAATTAATAAAAGTTGTGCTAACAAGCATGCACCAACATAATATTACTTGGATTTGTAATTTATTATATGCAAATCTGTTATGACAAAAATTAAAATGTAAAAAATGAATTCACGTAACAGAATTCCCCAGAGATAATGATACATCTTTATAAATTAAACATACTTTGGTATGTAGACATAATGATAATTTCCTACATTTATTTTCTATGAAAATAAAATCCCATATTAACATTTGAAATTCACAGGTTGTTTCAATTTTTAAATATTATTTAAAGAGAAAACACAGATCAATAATTGTTCACTACATTTTAATTTTCTTCATTTTCTTAAAATTTTATATTCATTTTGTTTTATTTTATTTTTACTGAATTTCCTCCACCGATCGTTCCGGGCTATTGTATCACGTTGACACTTAAAAAGAAAATTCCGTTGGGAGAATTAATACAGGGTGACAATAGGACGGCAGCTGCCACTATTTTGAAAAACTCATTTTGTACAGACATAGTTATTACTATTTAGTAAACATGCTTGCTTATATGTGTATGTGTAATTGATGTAGCAACTCTAGACTCTTCGAATGCTGGTTCTTCTGTGTTTCTTATTTCATTTCCAGCTTTTGTATTAATACTTTCAGCAAATTATCATCATCAGTGGCGCAGCAGCCCTATGGTGGGCCAAGGCCGTCTTCCTATTGGCATATTTCGAGACACTAGATGATTTCTTTTTACGGCGTAGAGTTGTCAGCCCGATGCTCAACAGCCGTATTAGACCGGGAAAAGTGGATTCCGAACCACTACAAACATCCATAGCGCCGCCGGGATTCTAACCCGAAGCCTGTGGCACCGAACGCTACTCACAGGCCATAAAGCCCCTAAGCAATTTATACAGATATAAAATAATCTTCGAAGAAATAGATTTGAAAATTAAAAATACAGATATAAAAATTTGAACAATAATTTTTTTTATTCAAATTGATTTTTTGACATAATTTCTTAAAACTTATTTTCACAAAATTGATTAATCTTGATAGACTTCGCCAAACATAATACTAAATTGTTATTTTTATTATTTGCAGTATCTTTTTCTTCTTCTTCACTTGCGCAACAGCCCCATGGTGGGCCAAGGAAGTCTGTCTACAAGCAGATTTCGAGACAGACTTTTGTTTTTACTGAGTAGGATTGTCAGCCCTACGATCATATTAGACCAGAACTTTCTGTTTAAGGTGCATTCCGAACCACTATAAACGTCCATTATCTTCGCCGAGACTCGAACTCCAAGCCTCTAGGTGCAACCGAGAGTGATAGGTGCAACCGATGCAGAGTGCTAGTCACTTAGCCACCAGGACCATTTTTTATCATCTACTTTTCTAAATTCTTTTTTACTTTTATAAATTTTGCAAATCTATTGCTTGTAGAATTTATAATTAAAATTAAAATTTATTGTTCAGTAATATCTGGTAAGCTATATATAGTAATATCTGGTAAGCTATATATAGTAATATCTGGTAAAGTATCTGAATTTATAACTTTAAATTTAAAAGAAATGATTTTTTTTTATTTTAAAATGTTATTCATTGTAGCTCTTGTATTTGTTTGTATTTGTATGTGTATATATGTGTATATTTATATATATATATGAATATCTTTATATATATACACAGGTATATAGGAAATTAAAATATTATCAAAAAGGAAAAAATAGAAAATTTATAAATATAATATGAAAATTCTTTTTTAAAATATATTGTTTTAATTATGTTACTAATATAATAATATTGTTATTTTGTTGTAAAGTAGCTGAATTTATTACTTTAAATTTAAATAAAATTCAATATATTTTATTTCAAAATGTTATTCTCTGTAGCTTTTATTTTCTATTTTTGCATATGTATATATGTATATATTTATATATATCTTTATATAACTACCAATACATATAAGATATTAAAATATTATCAAAAAGGATAAAACAGAAAATATTTGTATAATTTGAATTTTTCTTAAAAAAATATTATTTTAATTATGTTACTTAATATAATAATATTGTTATTTTGCTGTAAAGTTAGCTGAATATATTACTTTAAATTTAAATAAAATATATTTTTTTTATTTCAAAATGTTATACTTTGTAGCTTTTGTATATATGTATATGTATATATTTATTTATATATACACTGAAGTGACAAAAGTCATGGGATACCTCTTAATATCGTGTCGGCCCTCCTTTCGCCCGGCGAAGTGCAGCAACTCGACGTGGCATGGACTCAACAAGTCGTTGGAAGTCTTCTGCAGGAATATTGAGCCATGCTGACTCGATAGACGTCCATAATTGTGAAAGCGTTGATGGTGCAGGAATTTGGGCACGAATAGACCTCTCGATGATGTCCCATAAATGCTCGATGGGATTCATGTCGGGCGATCTAGGTGGCCAGATCATTCGTTGGAATTGTCCAGAATGTTCTTCAAACCAATCGCGAACAGTTGTGGCCCGGTGACATGGCGCATTGTCATCCATAAAAATCCCATCGTTGTTTGGGTACATGAAGTCCATGAATGGCTGCAAGTGATCTCCAAGTAGCTGAACATAAGCATTTCCAGTCAATGTTCGGTCCAGTCGCCCCAGAGGACCAAGTCCATGAAATGAAAAAACAGCCCACACCATTACGGAGCCACCACCAGTTTGAACAGTGCCTTGCTGACAGTTTGGGTCCAGGGCTTCGTGGGGTCTGCGCCACACTCGAACCCTACCATCAGCTCTTACCAACTGAAATCGTGACTCATCGGACCAGGCCACGGTTTTCCATTCATCTAGGGACCAACCGATATGCTCACGTGCCCACGAGTCGCTGCAAGCGATGTCGTTCTGTCAGTAAAGGCACTCGAGTCGGTCTTTGCTGGAATAGCCCAAGAAAGCCAAATTTCTCCGCACAGTTCTAACAGACAAGTCCCTTGTACGTCCCACATTGATTTCTGCGGTTATTTGACGCAGTGTTGCTTGTCTGTTAGAATTTACGACTCTTTGCAGACATCGCCGGTCTCGGTCGTTAAGTGCAGGCGGTCGACCACTGCGCTGTCCATGGTGGAATGTTATGCCTGAAATTTCATACTCTCGGCCCACTCTTGACACAGTCGATCTGGGAATGTTGAATTCCCTAACGATTTCCGAAATGGCATGACCCATGCGTCTAGCTCCAACTAACATTCCGCGTTCAAAGTCTGTTAATTCCCGTCGTGCGGTCATCATCACGTCAAAACCTCTTCACATGAATAACTTGAACAGAAGTAATAGCTCTGCAAAAGCACTGCGCATTTATACCTGTTCTACGCGATGCTACTACCATCTGAAAATTTGCATATTGCTATCCCATGACTTTTGTCACTTCAGTGTATATATATATCTTTAAATATATACACATACATTAAGATACTAAAATATTTTCAAAAAGGAAAAAAAAATTATGCATAACATGAAGATTTTTTAAAAAAATATATTATTTAAATTATGTTAATGATAAAATAGTATTATTTTTTTTTGTAAGTGTAGCTGAATTCATTACTTTAAATTTAAATAAAATATAATATTTTTTATTTCAAAATGTTACTCTTTGTAGCTTTTCTTTGCTTTTACTTTTGTTATGTATATATATATGTATATATTTGTATATTTATACATATCTTTATATATCTACCAATACATACAAGATATTAAAATATTATCAAAAAAAAAAATAAATAAAACAGAAAATATTTGTGTAACATTAATTTTTAAAAAAAATATTATTTTAATTATGTTACTTAATATAATAATATTGCTTTTTTTTTGCTGTAAAAGCAGCTAAATTTATTACTTTAAATTTAAATAAAATATAATACTTTTTATTTTAAAATGTTATTCTTTGTAGCTTTTGTTTTCTTTTGCTTTTGTATATATGTATATGTATATGTATATATTTATTTATATATATATATATATTTATTTATATACACATACATATAAGATATTAAAATATTATCAAAAAGGAAACAATAAAAAAATTATGCATACTATGAAATTTTTTTAAAAAGAAATATTAATTTAATTATGTTACTGATAAAATAATGTTTTTTGTTGTAAAAGCAGCTGAATTTATTACTTTAAATTTAAATAAAATATAATTTTTTTTTATTTCAAAATGTTACTCTTTGTAGCTTTTGTTTTTTTTACTTTTGTATACATATTTGTATATTTATATATATCTTTATATATCTATCTACCAATACATACAAGATATTAAAATATTATCAAAAAGGATAAAATAGAAAATATTTGTATTATATGAAAATTCTTTTTTAAAAAATATTATTTCAATTATCTTACTAATATAATAATATTGTTATTTTGCTGTAAAGTTACCTGAATTTATTACTTTAAATTTAAATAAAATTTTTTTTTTTATTTCAAAATGTTATACTTTGTAGCTTTTGTTTTCTTTTGCTTTGCTTTTGTATATATGTATTGCATGTATGTATTTATTTACATATATATCTTTATATATATACACATACATATAAGATACTAAAATATTATCAAAAAGGACAAAATTAAAAAATTATGCATAATATGAAAATTTTTTTTTAAAATATTATTTTAATTATGTTACTGATAAAATATATATATTTTTTATTTCAAAATGTTATTTTTTGTAGCTTTTTTTTTCTTTTGCTTTTGTATATATATATATATATATATATATATATATATATATATGTGTGTGTGTGTGTTTATATTTATTTATATATATATACACATTAATATAAGATATTAAAATATTAACACAAAAGAAAAAATTAAAAAATATGCATAATATGAAAATGTTTTTCAAAATATATTATTTTAATTATGTTACTGATAAAATATTATTATTTTTTTGTTGTAAATGCAGCTGAATTTATTATTCTAAATTTAAAATTTTTTTTTTTTTTTATTTCTAAAAGGTTATTCTTTGTAACTTTTGTTTTCTTTTACTTTTGTCTATATATATATATATATATACAAATACATAGATATTTAAAATATTATCAAAAAGGGTAGAGTAGAAAATATATGTATAATATAAATGTTCTTTTTAAAATACATTATTGTAATTATGTTACTAATATAATACAATTATTTTTTTGTTGTAAAAGTAGCTGAATTTATTACTTTAAATTTAAATGAAATATATGTACACTCAAGAGCCAAAACATTATGACCACCTGTCAATAACGAGTTGGTCCACCTTTGACGCGCAACACAGCTTCAACCCGCCTTGGCATGGATGCCACAAGTCCTTGGTAGATGCCAAGAGACAGATTGTACCAGATGTTTAAGCAACGGTCCCGCAAATCCGATATATTACGAATTGGTGGTCTTTGCACTCTGAGCTGCCGTCCCATTATATCCCAAATATGTTCTATCGGATTGTGATCAGGTGAGTTAGGCGGCTATGGACATTAACTGGAATGCAGCATCATGTTCCTGGAACCACTCCAACACAATTTTAGCCTTGTGACAAGGGGAGTTGTCCTGTTGGAACATTCCATTTCCAGCTTGAAAAATGGAGGCCATGTAAGGGTGCAACTGGTCCGCAATGACGTTCAGATACCCTGTAGCATTCATGGTCTGCTCTACAATATCCAAGGGTCCCAGAGACGCCCAAGAGAACGTCCCCCAAAGCATAATACCGCCAGCACCGGCCTGTGTATGACCTACTGTACATTATGGGAGCAACTGTTCGCCTGGAAGACGGCGTATCCTGACACGGACATCGGCGTGATGAATGACAAACCGTGATTCATCTGATCAGGTAACTCTCTCCCACTGATCCATGGACCATTCACGATGTTCCCGGGCCCAGCGCAGGCGCAGTTGGCGATGACGCTTGGTCAGCAAAGGCACACGAGTGGGACGTTTGCTGCGTAGCCCCATATCCTACAGTGTCTGCTGAACAGTGTGCTCCGATACTATTCTACTTGGTCCTGCATTGTATTGGGCTGTCAGCTGAGCCACTGTCTGGCTCCGGTTTGCTTCTCACGATGCGAGACAGTCTCCGACGACCTTTTTCTTTGATAGCGTGTGACGTCCAACAACATGTCGTCTACTGCTGGCTTCACCGTCATTCATCCACTTTGCATAAGTACTAACAACTGTAGATCGCGAACAACCCACGAGTCGTGCAGTTTCGGAAATACTTGTTCCGAGCCTTCGAGCCATTACAATCTGCCCTCTATCAAAGTCGCTTAGATCCGCAGCCTTTCCCGTCATACACAGAAGTAAGTGAAAGAATGATTCTTCAGACTCTCCAGCAGCAGGTAAATACCACTTCCACCTGATCACGTGCCTTCCACGTCATCCAGGCGAGTTCATTGCAAAATGCAGGGGTGGTCATAATGTTTTGGCTCTTGAGTGTATATATAAATAAATTTGCTGATCTAAATTTAGAAGAAGTATTTGTGTTATTTCGTATTTGGTTCTAAAGAATTCTTTCAAATTTTTGAATTGTAAATGTGTAAATAATTTGAAATAATGCATAGGTTTTTCGGCGGTACTGTGAAATATGTAATAACTTAAAATAATTTCATTTCATTATGTACATACTTTATATTATTGATTATTTTATATTGATGTTGGTATGTAATAATTATATGTAATTATAACATTTATAAAGCTAAAGAATTCGTATTTAAACACGAAAAGTAAATATTAAATATAATTTGAATGAATATTTTAATAGTGATTAAAATTTATCTTATTGCAAAAACATAATCGATTCGAACCTGTTCTAATTATTCTTTAATTTGCAAAATTTCAACTATTGTCAACGATAAAAATTGTAAAGAGAAATAAGAATATTTTGTATAATTTAAAATAATTAATTAAGGTTGGTAAATTCCATAATGTCAAAAAATAATTTATTCGTAAAATATTTATTCAATTATTCAAAGATTAATAATTTAAATTATTGAAAATTATAGCATTGCTTCTTTGTTAGTTAAACCAAAAGAAATTAGTTAGATTTTTATCGCTGCTGCTTTTTATAAAATACTTTTTAATTCAGAATTTCATGCCTTCTTTTTATACTCAAAGATTTGTAATAAAATTTTTACAATGAGTCTTAATTATTGACTGTATTTCAATCATTAAAATATATATAATTTATAATCAAAAGAACACTAATCTTGTAATTGCAGTTAGTAATATGTATAAAATTTGTAAAAGCAGTAGTCAAATTTGTAACAACACTATTTAAATAACTTGCAAACGTGTATGATATTTGATTTAGGTGAAACATGTATGATGTTTATTTGATACATGTACTATACTATATGATATTTGATTTATGTGAATATATTTGATTTATGATATTTATTTATACATGCAGATATTTGATTTTATTTGACGATGTATAAAATTATCTGCATAAAATTATCTAAGGGAAATAAATGCACATTTTATGCATTTTTTTCAAGAATTGTAAATTATATGCTCAGTAATAAAATTGTTTTAGTATTATATGCGGTTCTTTTAAAATACTTTCATTGAGTTAAACTTATTTACAAGTTATTTTCATTTTAATATTTGATAATACTGGTCCTTTAATTTATACTATAATTTATTATGATACAGATCATAAAAATTTCTGATTTATTATGTCAGTAAAACTGATTATGTGAGTAAAGATAATTTATATGTGTCTATAAGATAAAAAATATATTCCTTGGTTTAAAAAGAAAGTTCTCTTGGGGGCCAATGGTATCATAGGAATCTAGCATTTCTTTTATAACTGCACTTGTAGTGTGTTTCTAGTCTACCAAATTAAGCCTCAAGAATATTCCTAAAATTACGTTTAAAAACATTCATCATAGTTTCTTAAAAAGTAACACATTTTTTTAAATTCTAGTATCCTTATTTCATTCATAAATTTTAAATTTGGAATTTTTTTTTATTAGGAAACTGTTTGCTGAAGCATTTATGTATATAAACAAGTAAGATAAAAACATTTTTTTAAAGTCAATTCCTACTTCTTTTTCACTGTATTGCAGAAAGTCCTTTATAAATAATTTTGATTAATTTTTTTAATTTATCTGGCGCCATCTATTGGTAGATATATGCAACTTAAATCTAAAAAAACTAAAATTAGTTAATTAAATTTAATATTAATATTTAAAAAACTGAATTAATATTTAAAAAACTGTATTAACATCAAGTGTCATCCACTACAAGTTCAAAAAAATGTATTTTATGAACGATTGGAAATTTGAACAAGATATATATAGAAAGAGTGTGAGCTAATAGAAGGAATTGAATAAGTAATTAAAAGCTTATTAAAATGAAATTAAAAAAATAAATTGATAAATAGTTTAACACAAAATCATAATGTTAAATTATTAATGTAAGATATTATATTCTTCATAAAAAATCCTGGAAAAGTGAGTAAAAGCAGTAAATTTTTGAAATTTCAATATTTCAATTTTTTTAAACATTACAACTTTTTAACAATCAAACATTAAAGAATATTTTTCCATAAATTTTGAACTTAATTCTAGTAAGTTAAGAAAACTCGATAGAAAAAATTATTTCTCAATATTGTAGTTTTTGAAACAGACAGACCTTTCAGATTTCAGATTTCATTTGAAGTTGAATAAATAATTCATAACGAAATTAATCATAAAAACTACAAATTATTCAAAAGTAAGATTTATTTATATTTTTGGAAAACTAAAGTAATAGAACAGACGTGTATTCTGTATTTCAATAAAGCGATCTTAGTTATGTATGGCTAGATTCGCTTTTCTAACTTTTGAAAAATAGTTCCATACTTACATTAATTGTCTTGTACACGACAGAATGAAGGGCAATTAAAAAGGGTCAAGGGATTTTTTTTAATGTAATAATTAACACTTAAAAATTTTAAGAAAATATGGCCAATTAATATCAATTCCATACTTAACTTTAAAAAAAGAAGAATATAGTTAACTTACAAAAAGTTTCGCCCTATGAATTTCAGATTTTTTAAAATAAATATTTATATTGGTTCTAATATTTAATGATATTGAAATAATATTTAGATTGGTCTGATAATTTTTTTCACAGCTTCTATAGAGCAGGGGTCTCCAAACTAAGCCCCGCTGCCAAATCCGGCCCACCAGTGTCATCAATCTGGCCCGCGACAACAAATAGCTTATTGTTTCTGTAATAAGTTGGATAAAAAAAACGCAGAATGCCAATAACTCGGCTTTATTGACTTGCTAGGTAAAGCTTAATAACAAGCAAAATGCACAGAAAATTTAGCTTAAGCTTAACAACTAACAAATAATTGAAATAAATCCCACTAACATTATAAACTAGTGAACATCCCGCGGTTACCGTCGGTAGTTAAACCTACCTATTTCCGATTTTAACCACTAGATGCCATCAAGTATATGTCACTAGATGTCAAGCGAATTTAGCAAGCGTATGCTCGCTCAGTGCGCGTACTCGGCGACTAGTCTAGAAATTATAGATAATGGCAGAAAAATTAAAACAGTTTTGGCCCTTGGTACTTACTGGAGTAAACTGTATGGCCCTAAGGCTGGAAAGTTTGGAGACCCCTGCTGTAGAGCATTACAAGCCAAATAATTAAAATAAAATTTAATTTTTAAATTGATTAATATTTCGTAGTGAAGAAAATTATAGGGAAGAGTTATGTTCTGCATAAATATATTAGGAACGAACAGACTGCACAAAATTAAGAAAAATGTGAGGAAAAAGTACAAAAAACCCTCAAAATTTTTAAGCAGAAGATATGTTGATAAACCTAATATAAAAAAATAATAAACAAACTAATCATTCAGCCATTAAAAATCTAAGTTAAATACGCATTTCAATTCTAGTATGTTTTTAAATAACTTTATTTAAAAATTTTTTTTGAATAACTAGTTTCGAATAGAAAGCAAATTTTTACAACTATTACTGTGCCTGAAAAGAAAAATGAATTATTTTGAGGTCTTTTGAGTTTAGGGAATAGCCAGAAGTCGCACGGTGTGAATACGGTGGTAGTATAACGGTATGGGTTTCATTTTTGGCGAAAAAGTTAGGAAGAATCAATGCAGTGTGAGCTGGTGCATTCAGTGTTTTCGGTACCAATCCAGATTTGAAGCGTTTGAGGCCCAAAAGGGAATTGCCCTATCCTTTTGAAATTCAGACATCATCAGCAAGATCTCTAATTGTAAATCGATGGTTTGCAAGCATACAAATCTTTAATTTTTTGGTTGTGAGCTGCGTCGGTTGAGGTTGAAGGTCGACCAGAGGGCTCTTCGACTTCAACGCGTTCTCTGCCTTCTTTGGACTATTTATAAAATTTATAAACATCTTTTTCCGATATAGGAATGCTCACTGAATGCCTTCTGAAACATTCTATACGTTTCCGCAAACAAAATTTAATGGAAGTTCTTCGCTCAATTAATTCAGACATTTCAAAAATCGCCGGAATCAATTTTAGCGTCTCTCAAAACCAAGTGTAACTCAAACACTAATGGATATTTTGAAGTGAAATTTCACACAGATGTCGAGGACAGTGCCAGAAATCTAAAAAAGAGAAAAAAGAAGTGAAATTCCATAATTCTCGGGAATTTTAAATTTTAAATTGGTCTTACTTTTTGGACACAGTAGTACTTTACTTGCTTCGTTTGCAAATTCCCACAATTGTCATTTAAAGAAGTGTCAGTAAATTATTACACTGAAGTGACAAAAGTCATGGGATACCTCTTAATATCATGTCGGCCCTCCTTTCGCCCGGCGAAATGCAGCAACTCGACGTGGCATGGACTCAACAAGTCGTTGGAAGTCTTCCGCAGGAATATTGAGCCATGCTGTCTCAATAGACGTCCATAATTGTGAAAGCGTTGATGGTGCAGGATTTTGGGCACGAACAGACCTCTCGATAATGATGTCCCATAAATGCTCGATGGGATTCATGTCGGGCGATCTAGGTGGCCAGATCATTCTTTGGAATTGTCCAGAATGTTCTTCAAACCAATCGCGAACAGTTGTGGCCCGGTGACATGGCGCATTGTCATCCATAAAAATCCCATCGTTGTTTGGGTACATGAAGTCCATGAATGGCTGCAAGTGATCTCCAAGTAGCTGAACATAAGCATTTCCAGTCAATGTTCGGTCCAGTCGCACCAGAGGACCAAGTCCATGCCATGAAAAAACATCCCACACCATTACGGAGCCACCACCAGCTTGAACAGTGCCTTTCTGACAGCTTGGGTCCATGGCTTCGTGGGGTCTGCGCCACACTCGAACCCTACCATAAGCTCTTACCAACTGAAATCGGGACTCATCGGACCAGGCCACGGTTTTCCATTCATCTAGAGACCAACCGATATGCTCACGTGCCCACGAGAGTCGCTGCAAGCTATGTCGTTCTGTCAGTAAAGGCACTCGAGTCGGTCTTCTGCTGGAATAGCCCAAGAAAGCCAAATTGCACAGTTCTAACAGACAAATCCCTTGTACGTCCCACATTGATTTCTGAGGTTATTTGACGCAGTGTTGCTTGTCTGTTAGAATTTACGACTCTTTGCAGACGTCGCCGGTCTCGGTCGTCAAGTGCAGGCGGTCGACCACTGCGCTGTCCATGGTGGGATGTTATGCCTGAAATTTCATACTCTCGGCACACTCTTGACACAGTGGATCTGGGAATGTTGAATTCCCTAACGATTTCCGAAATGGCATGACCCATGCGTCTAGCTCCAACTAACATTCCGCGTTCAAAGTCTGTTAATTCCCGTCGTGCGGTCATCATCTCGTCAAAACCTCTTCACATGAATAACTTGAACAGAAATGTAAGCTCTGCGAAAGCACTGCGCATTTATACCTGTTCTACGCGATGCTACTGCCATCTGAAAATTTGCATATTGCTATCCCATGACTTTTGTCACTTCAGTGTATAATAAGTAAGCTTTGATGAATTATGGTGGTAAATGATCCATTGTTTCGTATACAATTTACTTTTTGTCATTTTTGAATAATATAAAAACATAACGTTGCATTGACGTGCAACTGTTGAGCAACTGTTGCCAAAAGAATGTTAATTGTTTTAAATGACTATTTATTTTAATTTTTCATTAGAATCGAATATTATGTTTATTTTTGCTGAATTTAACATTTCGTATTTCGAACAAATGAAAAATATTGTTCAATACACAATACAATACAATTTATGTGTATCCTACTTTTTTGAATGAAACATGGCAAACTGCCAAAATTTTCGTCAAAACTCCTAATAAATATTATTGGAAAAAAAAAGAAATATCTCTAGGACAAAGAAATATTGAAGAATCTCTCCAAAAAGAGAGTTGTTTAACAAAGTATGGTGTAAAAGTGGTCTGGCTGATATCTAGTAATTCAATAAAAGATGCATTTTTCTTCAAGTGGGGTAAGAGCGCAGCGGAGTTTAATAATAATCAGAAGAAATACTTTCAGGTACTCTAAGTGGTATTTCTGTTTGTGGTATTTCTTTTTTATTCCACTGCTCTTTATTTGCACGGGCTTTTCTGAACGCATACCTAAAACGTAATCATTTTCCAATTATGATATTCCTCACTAATAAGGGTCCTTTCAAGCTAAGAAAAATCCCTATTCCTTACTATTTCACTTTGTGTCTATGTTGGATAAATCGGATTTCTTTTTATCTTTATCTCAAAACTAAACTTTCAAGATAATTTTTTGGCAATAAATATGTCTATTGTTGACAGTTTATTTTTCTACGGAAAATATTTTTCTGAACTCTAACTTTCTAATGTTTCTGTCATTCCAAATATGTTTCATATTATAAGATCCTCATAAAATATTCATTCAAACCTCATCATTCAATATTCATTCATTCAGATCCTCATCAAACATGCTTATTTCGACGAAGAAAAAAAAAATTGTCAAAGATTTTGCGAAACTATACAAATTATGCTTCATCACATTAAATCTGATTCACTTTATTAATATAAATTATTCTGAAAAGAAAAAAAATTGAATTCATAAAATTAAGAAGATTGATTTTTATGTTAAAAAATGTATTTTAATTTAAAAGTTTATCTGATTGGATATGCACAATATGAATGCGATACACAAAACAGGGAAATTGTTTTAAAATTCTTAGTGAAAGAATTTTGATTTGTATTAATAAAAGAAAATTACAGGACGATAAAAATTTTATCAAATGAACATTTATCAACATGGCTTATAATTTACGAAAGGACAAAATTGTTTTTGGTTCACTTTATTGAAAATCATCTTTTTTGTCCATGAAAAATACCTTATTCAGGCCGTATCATTCATCATTATGATCAATTGACTTCCTCCATTGATTTCCAATCAATTTGTTCACGCAATTAAAAATGTCTATAGATTCTTAGAAATGTTGATAGAATGTTTTCTGATTAAGCCAATCACTTCTATAGAACAAGTAACGTTTGCTTGTTTTTTTCAAGTTGTACGGAAGGACAGTGATATGATCCTCTACACTGAAGAATATTTACATTTTAGTTGTCCTCTTCATCTTAAAACAAATCTTGATAACATCTTTGACCTGATTTTATCCCAATAAATTGCTTATTTTTGTCACCAAACCGGCATTTCTTCCATTTTAAAGAATTTGCTGAAATATACTACCACTGGCCGAAATGGAATAAAATAAAAAATAAAATAATAAATATTTTTTTGTTAAGTGAACTTACTCAAAAGTTCATTTATTCTTTTAGAAATTGCATTTTTGTCTAAGAGTAATTATTGGATGGCTTGATATGGAAATCAAATATCGTCCATATTTAATTTATATTCTTTCACCATTTTTTCATATTACTAGTATACATATAACAGGTTTATGAAATATTTATTGGACCACACATCCAAGGAATCCAAATCAATAGCAGTCAGTACTCTTTGCTAATGAGTCTACAGTTTGTTTATAAAGTAACTCAAGAAGATTGACAGCAGTCGGTAATCTGCCATTATACCAGCTAATGAAGTATACAGATTTGGTGTGTCCAATGTTCGTGTAGAGGCAGACTTCTCATTGAATAGACTATATATTGTCCTAAGGGCCACTATTACTGTACAATTAATCAAAGATGGCATTCATATCAAATTGTCCTTAATTATGAAGCTGCATATTAAGACTTCACCACACAGAGCCTATTCAGATGGCCTTGGCCCACATGAGGCTGTTGCGCCATTAAATAAAAAGAATGTAAGTTATGTTTTAAAATAAGAAATCAAAAATTTAGATGTTATATTCCATTAGTATGAATTATTTCATTAGTATTATATGTTTATTAGATATATTTCATAAGTGATAATGTTTGTATACTGCCTTACATGCGAAAATGAGAAAGGAATTATTTCAAATATAAAAACATAAGGTACTAAGTATCTGAGAAGAATTAAATGCTTTACGTTAAGAAGCTTGAAGAAAGATAAATATTCAAAATACCTAATAAGAAGCAATTGCACTTATGAAAAAATTGAGACTGAAATTCTTTAATGAAAAATATATTACTTTTTCCAGAAGAATTTAATTAAGAAAGCGCCACATTACCTCGAAAAGGGCAGCAAAATTTCATGAGAAACACTTGCAGGCACAATCTCTAGAAGATTATCTTCCAGTTCCTCTCGAGCAGGTCGAAACAAATTCCAAGCTAGGGATTTGCCTTGCTCATTTCATAGATAAAAAAATACGTCATAGGGAAATTGAAATCACATAAGGATTATAAAAAGGGTTGATGAAAATCACATAAGGATTATAAAAAAATTATATGAAATGTACAGATTTGAATATAAGTTAAGGATTTTCTGGCCTTTATCTCTAAAAATAAATTTATACTCTAAATTTGGTTGAAAAAATAGTCGATAAAGTCGAAGATAATTGACTTAAAATGCAGTCTAAATATCAAAGTCCACTGCACGTAATATTTTCTGGTCGACAGGGAGGGGTGTGGACTGACGACCAGTAAAAAGAACTCCAGTAAGAAGAAAAACATCTCCTGTCTCAAAATCTGCCAGTAGACAGACGATCTTGGACTACCATGGGGCTGTTGCGCCAGTGAAGAAGAAAAGGGGTTGTCATTTATATCACGTTATTTATTATGTTTGACATTCTTTTAAACTCTCTCTCTCGCTCACATACACATACATGCACCCCATATATATATATATATATATATATATGCCTCCAGAAAATCCCCCAGGGATGATACCTTTATGTTGCAACTTTGTTCCGAGCCCAATGAAGCTGTAATTCTGGCAAACAGATGTTTCTGAATAACAGAAACTTTGAATATTTAATAAATAAATATTTAATTGCTTACAGAACAAAACTCAAAATTTCACATAATCGATTTTTAATGATGTTTATTTAAATTATTCTTATCTTCTTAATAACGTTTTATTATATTTTCTTCGAAATCGTGCATTTTTTTATTTACATAAGTTTGATAAAATAAATTAATTAAATTGTTTGAAAATTGTTTGTTAAACTGATTAAACAAACTTTGTTTTTATTATATTAATTGTGCGGCATCGAATTTCAGAAAATAACATGTTTTCACTTCAAAATAATAATAAAAAGTCTTGCAAAATCTTATCATTGTTAAAAACAACTGCTTTAATTAAATACAAAATATTCACGAAATTCTAACGAAAATAATTATTTTCAAAATATTTTGCATTCTGTTTTAATGAGATCTCTTTTGCAATAAAAAATGTTAAATTTATATGGATATATCATTTTTAACCAAGTAAACAATTTTTATTCGATAAAAGTAATCATGATTAAAGATGTTTGCGCGCCCACATTTTTAAATTAATGTTCAGTGAATTATACAGTTTTAAATTCAAAAAGGTGCAATTTAGAGAAAAAATCATTTTAAAAGACTATTTGCTCAGTTCCACCAAATATGCTAGTGTTGTTGGTTTCTAATTTCTAGTTTTAAAATTTTCTATTTAATTTTTTATTTGTGGATTTATTTCTTTAAAAAATTAAAATTAATTTCTTGATGAATTTTGAAAATGCCCGATAAAAATTTATGAAACAAATAAATTAAATAAACAAAAAAAAAAAAAATTATATTGTAGAAAACTATTAGGATAAAAATAAACAAATTCATAAAATCAAAATCAGAAATGAGAAAAAAAAGCAATGAATCGTTAAATTAATCTTAATTAAATATTAAGTATGAATTTCATACTTAATATGAATAACCATGAACAGAATGTTTTCGTTTAACCATAACTTTAATAAATCATTTTATATTTTGAATAAATAAAAACAATAAATAATAAATGTTCTGGAATTTTGATTGTTAATTCAGAAAAAGAAACACTCTTTGTTTTCAATATGTTAACTTTTTTTGGAAATATAATTTATTTAACTTTCATAAATTGATGAAGGAATTATTTAAAACATATTTATATCGGAAAGGACATATCAGTGATGTATATATATATACACACATCAGATTTAACACACATCAGATGCTTTTTACACAGAAACAATAAAAACGGTCCCAAAAGCATATCGATGTCATTATTTTAGTAGCATTAAGAAGATTTAGGAAATTTAACTGCAGTATCCCGAAAGATAAAATCTTTCCCACCATCCCCGAAAAAAAAATAAATAAAACAACAGAAAACAGTGGCCTGACGTCCAATTGGTTAGCGCTACTGCCTTTGTACCATAAGCTTCAGATTCGAGTTTTGGTGGGCCATGGATGTTTGTTAGTGGAACGGAATCCACGTTAAACTGTAGGTCCCGCTCTAACTACCCTAAAGGGTGCATGAACGTGTGAATTACAAGTTATGAATTACATTAATGTGTGAATTACACGAATAAAAAAACCTTCATTTAAATTCAAATTGTGATTGATTCACTTTAGATATTCCTCTTATATCCAACACTCGTTCTATGTAATGGTTCCAATAGATGTTCAGTTATATTTGAATTGAATCTCCCTTGAGCTGTGCCCTCCTTTGAACTATCATAAACTCACACTTCACGATAAATATTCATTACTATTTGCCTTCTACAATCCTTTTGAAGAGCACACTGGTGACCGATGATCAAACTTACACAAACAGACCATTCAGTTGGCCATGAATGGTCTATTTGTACGGTATTGAAATAGTGGAGTTCTATATTCAAAGCAGCTTGACAAAAATATTTGTGCTTCTATAATCAGAACACTCATGTCGTCCAAGGAACTTTGAAGTCAATTGGAATTAAATTTGTCCACAAGGGCCGAGACTTTCATGGGTAATTAAAAGATTGTAGTGCTACTACTGCAAATGAAACTTTGATTTATAACAAATCTAACATAAAAAAAAAATATTGAAAGCACAAGAAAGAGAATATAAAGACTTAGCAAAATAATTTGTACCCCAAGAAAACAGTAAAAGGGAAATCTCAGTAATCGACTTTTATTATTTCTTAATTAATAGTTCTGCGATACCTAGCACAAGTATAATTTAAGATATTTTTTCAGAATTTCTTGATATCGTATATCATAGCATAG
>BPLQ01014471.1:0-20296 GCA_021605075.1 Caerostris darwini
TGTTGTGTCGTCCATACCAAAATACGTAAAAAATCATCCAATGCTTCCCTTTGTGCCATAACTATGCGGTTATTACACTGAAAGGCTTTTAAAGAGCTTGTGAACAATTTTACTTCTTTGCCACCATTCCTTATATACCCCTCTCTTTCACTCTCGTCATTGTGACGTACTATCCGCGCCATCTGGTGGTTTTCTGTAATTTGCATATTCTTCTTCAAGATGTGTGTGATAATTCTACAGGTGAAATTTTTATTTTAGAGTTCAATTTCTGTGTGATTCTGAATTATCATTACTTTATGGACATGAGTGTACATAAACATTTTATTGTGTCTTTCAATTCTTGTTCTTTTAGTATATACGTTCTTCTCCCCCACAAAATGATACATCTTAAATTACATTCGAGGAACGCATAGACGCATAATGTTGCGGGTGTCATATATTTAATTACTATTGTGTCCAAAAAGTAAGTAATTATAAGAATATTATTTAAAAGAGTCTCTATTTTTGAAAATTTGAATGTGTACTTCAATTCACACTGGAATAAGTTATGAGAGAAATGTTTAAAATCTCTAAACAATTATAATTGAAAGCGTTAATACAAAAGATAACTTCTTCATTCAAAGGAAGAATGATTTTTTTTCCTTAAGCTGGAATATTTTTCGTTAAATTTTGTTCTTATTATCAACAACAACAACAACAAAATGCAATTTTTTCCCCTCGCATTACAAACATATTTTACATTACAAGTATTTTTTAAGTACAGTGGTTATTTTATTATAATGAAAAAATATTTATATTAATTTTTTTATGATAAGGAAGGAAATAATGTAGACTAAATTGTAAGGTGCTTTACGACGAAAAAAGAGAAAGGGCTACTCTATTGTCTTGCCATTTAAAATTATGAATTGCTTCCTTTTGTAGAAATAAAATTATTGAAACAAGTGCTGATAATACATAATTATGTATATACACACAAATATATACAGAAAAAAATAGCTTTTGAACTGTAATGAACTTTAACTATAACTGTTACTAAAAATAACTAAACTGCAATATCATTTGTATCGAGTATACATGATTTTGAAAATATTGCCGGAAAAAACCCTAGACACTTAATAAAACTAAAATACTATTTATACTAGTACTATTTACTTTGAAAATACTATTTATCACTAGCAAATTGAATATATATAAAATAATGATGCAAAAAATTTAAATTATTTGTGTCATTTTGTATAATGGTTCAATTTTTATATAACAATAGTAATAGTACAAAATAGAACTAGTTTCTTCACATTTTATAAAACTATTTAGTGATTCATTATTTTTATAAATCTGGAATTTTTTAATTTGGAATCAAAGTTTTTATATAATTCATTCAACTATTAACTAGCAGAAACAATTACGAAATTCTTTATGTAAATTAACTTGTGAATTTTAACTTTTGCAAAAGTAACGTTTCCATTATTTTTTTAACTAATCAACTCGGTAAAGTCTTTATATTTGGTTGATTTAAAATACAGCAGCGATCTTAAAAAATAAACTATGAAATTCTAAACGATTTTATTTCCTTGAAGAAATCTCATTTTCAGTTTGAAATAAAATGGCCTTTGCTTTAATCAGACGATCTTTAAGAACAATTTTACATTATTTAATTAATTATATCATTATTAGCACGTGGAAGAAATTTAAATAAATCAATAATACTATTTCATGAAAGAAATTTTTAAAAAATAAATCAACAATAAACGTTAAAAGTGGTCAAGGAAACGAAAAACTCTTCTATCCAAAACAATACCTATAATTTTATGGGTAAAAAAACCACTCTAGTTTAAAAACAATAAAATGGTTTTTTGAAAAGAATTTAGTTACTAATTTAATTAGTAATATGCAAAATATTCGAAGTTTTATTAGTGATATTTTTGGAAGCTAGCAATTTTTATCGGGATATTTTGGTCTTCAAATATTTTAGCATTTTATTTGCAATGTATTTATCTGGAGTTGTGCGTCATATTAAAACACCTATAGAAGTAAAATGGACTTCATAAACGATGTATTTAGTGAGATACTATGATTACTATTTAGGAAATCAAAATTAATTCTTCCATTAACTTGAACTTTTTGTCGTTTTTGCATTGAAAAATCCCATTGTCTTGCTATTGAAAGTTATTTGTGTTTGTTTGCTATAATCGTTTCCTATCGAATTGAATTAGATTCTTCAAAATATTTTTTAATCATTTAAATTTTGATATTCAAAAAAAATAAATGGAAATAAACTTAAATTTTAATTAATTTTTTGTAATTTCTTGGAAAAAGGTTCTCGTTAAATATTTTATTGTCATTTACTTCATATACATAAAAGGAACAAGTATAAAAATTTGTAAATTAACTATTTGCAATAAAAGGAACAGTCACAGTGTTTGTTGCCAAACTCCTCCGAAACGGCTCGACCGATTCTTATGAAAATTTTTGTGCATATTTGGTAGGTCTGCGAATCGGTCGTAATCTATTTTTAAACCCCTAAGTGATAAGGGGGTCCACCCCTAAATATTTTTAAAATTTCTTTGGCAGACCAATGTAGTGGCAACAGTGTAGTGTTTTTTTTTTTTTTTTTTTTTTTCGAACAATATAATGACTATTTTTAGATGGCGCCGTGTCCTGATGCCTGTACTACATAACCGTAAAATTCTCATATTCTGAATATTATTGTTTTATGTACTACTTTAAATGTTGTGAAAATTATAATGTATGAAATTTATATTATTTCTATGCGAAATAAATCAAATGTATGCAAGTATTACCTGATTTGATTATCAATATTTTTTTTATTTTCTAAGTTTGAATTTGAATTGGAATAAAATATATGGAATGAAAAGTTGTGAATCAAAACATTGAACTTTTCTATGCTTAAAGTTTGTCAACATGTGTTTTATTTGATTAAGAATTCTAAAAAGAAATGTGATCTGCAAGATAATATAATATATTGATAATATTAATTTGATGAATTTTAAGCATTTTTTTGAAAAGTGTCAAAATGAAGTAAATGGTACTTTTAAATTGGAAGTTATTTAAAGAAAGCAAAACAAATAAATAAGTTTTTATATTAATAAAGGAGAATTTAAAGCTCAATAACATTTTTATGTCTGTACATTTGTTTTTATTTACATTTAGAAGTTGGTTTTAATTATTTCTTATTTGAATTTTTATGCATTTTGTGTTCCTTTAAAACATCATAATACCCATATATTTTTATTTAAATGCTTTGAAACTTCATGTAAAAGTTTTCTTTAAATGTATGAAAGGAATAGAACATGGAAATTAACCTAAATTCATAGATTATTTTTATTTCAGTTTTTAAACTAAGAATTTTTGTAAATTTAAAGAAATATGATGAATTTTAAGCATTTTTTGAAAAGTGTCAAAATGAAGTAAACTCTGCAATTATTTGATATAATGATAACATTAAAATTTTATAAAAGGTATTATAATAGTTGCAAGTTGAAAATCAAGGACATTTTTTTTTTTTTTAAACTTTTGTTATTTGAAAAACAAAGAATTTGAGTTATAAATTTGAGTGATTTGAATATTGTCGAAGAAAAATTGATAAATGGTACTTTTAAATTGGAAGTTATTTAAAGAAAGCAAAACAAATAAATAAGTTTTTATATTAATAAAGGAGAATTTAAAGCTCAATTTTTATTTCAGTTTTTAAACTAAGAATTTTTGTAAATTTAAAGAAATATGATGAATTTTAAGCATTTTTTGAAAAGTGTCAAAATGAAGTAAACTCTGCAATTATTTGATATAATGATAACATTAAAATTTTATAAAAGGTATTATAATAGTTGCAAGTTGAAAATCAAGGACATTTTTTTTTTTTTAAAAAAAAACTTTTGTTATTTGAAAAACAAAAAATTTGAGTGATTTGAATATTGTCGAAGAAAAATTGATAAATGGTACTTTTAAAAATTGGAAGTTATTTAAAGAAAGCAAAACAAATAAATAAGTTTTTATATTAATAAAGGAGAATTTAAAGCTCAATAACATTTTTATGTATGTACATTTGTTTTTATTTACATTTAGAAGTTGGTTTTAATTATTTCTTATTTGAATTTTTATGCATTTTGTGTTCCTTCAAAACATCATAATACCCATTTATTTTTATTTAAATGCTTTGAAACTTCATGTAAAAGTTTTCTTTAAATGTATGAAAGGAATAGAACATGGAAATTAACCTAAATTCATAAATTATTTTTATTTCAGTTTTTAAACTAAGAATTTTTGTAAATATGTAAAAAAAAGTTTGTGTCGACAAACTTTAAGCATACAAAAATGTATAAATAATTAAGATATAAATTTGAAAACAGTATATTACCTACATAAGGATATTCCCAGCATAAAAATATTTGCAAAGGAAAAAACTATTCATGTTTTATTTATTTTTGAATTATCAAGTTTTGCAACAATATCACATTTTTGCAATGTTTATCCATAATTTAAAGAATAAATGGTATAAAAAATAGTTAAAGTTGATATTTTTATGTGAAATTCAAAGGTTTTGAATGTATTTAATTAAAACACTTGAAAAAGGGCTAAATATTTTAAATCCAGATCATTTATTATTAAAAAGCCTTTGCAAGTAGGAGGAAGTTGTAAAAAAAAAATTTTGTCGAGCAAATTTTAACTTTTTCAAAACAAAGCTCAGAAAATATTTAGAGCTTTAAGGAAAAATAAAACTATATTTTTTAATAAATAAGACTATGAACTAGATAAATTCAATGGCATTTTAATATATTTACAACATTTTTAAAAGTAATATCTCCAATTAAAAGTTGTTTTTAGCTTTTTCAGAATGAATTTTTATGCTTTTTGTTTTCATATGAAGCACCATAACACAAGTAATTTTGTTCCAAATGTTACAAAACTTTGTATTTATGTTTTTCATAAATGTTTACAGGTAATAAAACTCTGAAATGATTATAGCTACATAAATATTTTTTATTTTAATTGTTAAGCTTGGAATTACATGCAAATTTTGAATTTTGTGTCGACAGCATTTAACCTAGCACAAAATAATAAAGATATAAATTTACCAGAGATCCATTCCCTGTAATATGTTAGTACAAACAAATACAAACTTAGAAATTTAAAAAATATTGATTTGATTTTGAGTTATCATGTTTTGTAACAGTATCAAGTTTTGGCCATTTTTACCCTTATTTTAGCTTATAAAAATAAAAATAATAATAATAATAATGAAATTTTTTTATGTGAAATCATTAGTTTTTAGATACATTCAATCCAAAAATGTGTACAAAGATAAAAATTCATTCGAACGTGTTCGTGTACCTTAAACAATCGTTTACATTTTATTGTGAATTTTTTTTTAAGTCATTTATTATTATATCTCGATTTTATTTTAATTGTATTGTATTTTTCAATTATCATTTTCAGTAAAATGCCACCAAAAAATCTAACCTCAACAATACCCGTAGGCGCGAGGTACGACGTAGACGTGCTGAGAGGGACCCTCATGTCAACAAATCAAACCACGATAGCAAACGATAACAATACCAATTATAGTATCTAATAATTGAACGAAATACAAGAAAGCCACAGCAACGCGTGGCCGGGTCTTCTAGTTTTATTATGTAATCGACTTAAGGTTTTAGTGCAACTTATTAAATATCTTTACAATTTATTTTTTTAGATTGAAATTGCATAGAGAAATCCCAAATTATATAAATTAAATCCGAAATACATATATTTATCATATTTTTGTGTTGCATATAAATGTGATTATACAAGTTATTCTAAAATATATATTTTTTTAATTTTACCTAATATTTTCTAAAATATCCTTTTCCAAAGTGAAAATATTTCTTGTTATTTAACAGCATAGTACTCGATGAATACTTCACACTCATTGAAATTACTTCATAATTGACACACTCATTTGAATACATTAAATATTATTCAATTAAATACATAAGCATTATAAACGAACTAATGCATAAATCCTTATTATTATTATTATTATTATTATAATAAATAATAAAGGGCGTTATACTAGAAAAACTGGTCTATATTAATGTTAAACACTATTGATTGTTGTTTAAATTTTATTTCTTACTTTTATATTACAAAGTTAAAGATGAAAAAAAATTCTTACCTGTTTCATATTAATTTCTACCTGCATATAAACATTAAAAACAAATTTCTTAAATGAGAATAAAATACGAATGTACCTTGTATCGAAATATTACAATATTTTGTTCATAAAAAAATTAGCTTCAAGATATTTATTAACTTTAAAAGCACATTGCAAAGTATTAAAGTAAAATAATATATAGCAGACGATAAAATGTGCAGATAGCCATTTTAATCGTCTGCTACGTCTCGTGCATCTTTTTAGAATCAAAATGACAAATGGCTTAAACAAAAGGCGCATTTAAATATCATCCTGTAAACATGAAATAGAACGTTTATTTTGGAAAAATGCATTTACAAAATTGCTTGCATTTTATAGTTAAGACTATATAGAATTATTTACAGAACTTTATACGTATGCAATATTCTTTGCATGTGTATAGAGTTCTGTAAAAAATTTTGAAATGTTAAAGAAATTTTACTGCAATGATCATTTATTGCATAGAGAAGAAAAAATTTTTTTTTTTGCTAAATATTGCTTTGATAATAAACAGGTTTATTATTTATTCTAAATTTTAATAAAGAAAGACCCAATTTGTATGTGAAAATGAATGCATGGAAATTAAATTTGTTTTCAAACTAGAAGAAAGAAACCTAAAAATCGTTTGCTTGATCGTAATTGGATTAGAAAATTTTTCAGCTGCAATTTAGGTTCATATTTTTCATACATTTGTTTAAAAAAAGACTTATTGAATGCATTTAATTTTTTCTTTTTTTTTAAATTCTGTGTCGTTACTTTTTTTCCCGTCACTTCAGATATGTGATTACTTTTCTGCCAAATTTAAAATTTAATTATTAATTTTGTCTGTATCCAATAGAAATAATAAAATATATTTTCATACTTTAATGTTATTACATTTACATTCGGTTTATTTATCTATTATACATCGTATCGGTTCTTTTAGTTAATTAATAATGAATCCAAATTATATTTATAAACGATATGTGTATTTATGATTTATGTATTTATAAACGAATATTAGTTTTCTAGTTTTTATAGTTTGATTCTTATACTTCGACAAGTAATAAAAAGGAAATTAAACCTTGCTTACATAAATCAAGCACAATTTTTTTAATTTCAAGCAAAGGTAGTTGAAAAATTTTCATTTATTACATAGAGGGAAAATTTTTCAGTATTTATATTTTCTTTCTTATGGGACCTGAATGGCCGAGTGGCTAGAGCTCTGGCGCTCGGTACCACAGGTTTCGGGTTCGAGTCCCGGCGGTCCCATGGATGTTTGTAGTGGTTCGGAATCCACTTTAAACCGTAGTTCCCGGTCTAATAGGATCGTAGAGCGTTGCGGGGGCATTGTTACTCGGCGTCCGTGGCTTATTTACAAGTTACACGCGCCCCCTGGGTAATGCAAAGTGAGTAACGTCTGTGCAGCGCTTGCCTTAAGGCATCCAAGACCAAGCTGTCTAAGTGTTTGTCAGCTGCATTAGAAAGAAAAATTTTCTTTCTTATGATTTTATAGTTGTTTTTCAATATTCAAATGCCACAATGTCTTGAAACTCAGGCAAAATCAACTTCAACAAAATACTATTCAAAATCCTAATTTAAAAAAAAAAAAATGCAAACGTAATGGGTGTATATAGGCTATCGTTTTATTTAAAAATATAAAAGGAATATGTAGACAAAATCGATTTAGAATGATTTATTCACTTTTGTTTGAATATTAAAAAAAGTATATAAGACGGATTTCTTTTTGATTGGGTTTGTCTTCATTTCTCTCATATAATACTATTATTGGACAGGCGGTCTGATGGTCAATTGGCTAGCACTTTGACCACATGCTTCAGGTTCAAATCCTGGCTGTGGTATGGATGGTGTTAGTGGTTCGAAATTCACGCTAAACTTGGTCCAAAGTCTGTACAAGATGACCGCAGAGCGACATACCAAACCCAATGGACAACGGAGAAATAATCACATTTGGAGAGGTTTTTTTAGGGAATAAATTCAGAATTTGCTTGTAATCCGAAAAACTCGCACCAATAAGACCAACTATTGATGTGAGAGATATAAGTTTCCCATTTTTCATTGAGTTTATTTATTTATATTGTTGCTTCTTATCCCCCTTGGTAGACAGCTACATCTAGACCAAGCCCACGAACTCGTCACTGAAGGGAAAAGGGGGCAACTTCTGTTGTGATGGTGCACCCGTAGGTATAAGTCTGACTTGGCTTCGTGACACGGACTTTTTACAGGGTAGGATTGCCAGCCCTATTCCCTACAGTCATATTAGACCGGGACCTATTATTTAAAGTGGATTCCAAGCCCTACAAACATCCATGGCCCCGCCGGGACTCGAACCCGATTTTATTTTATTTATAAAATCTGAGAGTGAAAGTCACGCTACTAACAGATTCGAATCTTTACCCGAATATCCATGTACTTATGGCACACACGTTAAAGAAGCCAACGATCGTACCATGCTGAATATACCGGTTCTCGTTAGATCACCGAAGTCAAGCATCATTGGGCGCGGTCAGTACTTGGGTGGGTGACCACCTGGGATTACCGCGGGCAGTTGGCAAATTTGGACCTGAATGGCCGAGTGGCTAGCGCTTTGGCGCTCGGTGCCACAGGTTTCGGGTTCGAATCCCGGCGGTGCCATGGATGTTTGTAGTGGTTCGGAATCCACTTTAAGCTGTAGGTCCCAGTCTCCCATGACTGTAAGAGCGTCACGGAGCCAAAGTCAGGCTTCTACCTACGGGTGCTCCATCACAACAGAAGCTGCTTCCTTCCCCTTCAATCATGAGCACGCATGGGCTCGTGGGCTTGGCCAGCCAAGTGGGATAAGAAACAACAACAACAACAACGTTAAAGAAGCCGGATTAAAGAAATAATTTATTATTTCCACTCTTGCATCTGGATTGATAACACTCGTAGCCTAGAATACAGAAGAACACGGGTTCAAATACGCTGAAGGCGTGCATTGTAGTCATTGCCTTAGAAAATGAAGAGATTCATTATAGGACTTGATGGCCGATGGACTAGCACTTGGTGCCGCAGGTTTCGGGTTCGAGTGCCGGCGGTGCCATAGATGTTTGTAGTGGTTCGGAATCCACTTTAAGCTGTAGATCATCGGTCTAATATGAATGTAGAGCGTTGGGTGTAGGGCTGACAAACCCTACCACGAAAAAGGAGTCAAAGTCAGATTTCTACCTACGGGTGTTCCATCCCAACAAAAGCTGCCCCACCTTCCATGAGACCACACGGGTTCGTGGGCTTGATATAGATGGTGCTGTCTACCAAGTGAGGTAAGAAACTACACAACACACAAAGATTTATTGGGGAATGTAGCAGATTGTTTAAGCATCTCTTATAATATCAATATGAGAGTGCATGGTAGGAGTTTCAGAATTTTCACCCACACGACACGCAAGTGTGGGGAAGTTAACTTCTGGCGGGCTTATTCAACAAAATTTGACACACACACACACAAAGGATTAAAATAACACAAATTATTTGTAAATGAAGTTCAAACAGCGACCTGAATGGCCGAGTGGCTAGCGCTCTGGCTCTCGGTACCACAGGTTTCGGGTTCGAGTCCCGGCGGTGCCATGGGTGTTTGTAGTGGTTCCGAATCTACTTTAAGCCGTAGGTCCCAGTCTAATAGGATCATAGGGCATTGTTACTCCGCGTCCGTGGCTTATCTTCAAGTTACACGCGCCCCCTGGGAAATGCAAAGTGAGTAACGTCTGTGCAGCGCTTGCCTTAAGGCATCCAAGACTAAGCTGTCTAAGTGTTCGCCAGCTGCATTAGAAAAAAAAAGTTCAAACAGCAGTGCATTTAATCCGTAAATAAATGTCAGTAAAAATAAATATTTGCGATTAGACTGAGCAACTAAAACGTTTTTATATGGTAATTACCGTTTCAATTATCGACGATCAATCGTAGAGAATTCTTTTTTTTTCTCCTCAAAAGCGAATTTCGACCCTGTTGGACTAAATACCCAATGGACTGGAGTAAAGGTAAATCATCAATCATTGTACTCTAGGGCACATTAACATATCTATGTCGTTTTAAAAAGTTAAATATCTAAAGTTTGTTAGTTAAAATACCTCCTTCCAAATTGTTTTAACAAAGGTCAATGTAAAGTAGTGTTTAACTATTAATTTATTATTTGTGTATAGGAATAAATCTGGGAAATTTCAACTCGGCTAATTATCGTTACAAATATAATCTTAAAAGCCAACTATCATATTTACTGTTCAGAATAGTGACGCAAAACTCACGCCACCTGCGGAAATCGAACTCTTCTTCTATTCTACTTCATTTGTTAAAACTTGGACATAATCTGTGCTATATCACTAAATTTAATTATTTTGAGTGTTGTATATGCATAGATAATTTTGTAAATATTTTGTAATAAATACAACAAATTATTTTGTAATATAATATATTTTATAAATATTCGTGGAAATAGTAAAAAAAAAAAAAAAAAAAAATCTCAAATGCATAACTAAACATAAAAAAAATTTTGAAATTTTTTTAGCCAAAATAAGGCCGAATTAACTAGCGGTCTGGCTCTCGGTGTACTACCGGTATTAAGATCTAAAAA
The DNA here is from genome assembly GCA_021605075.1 of Caerostris darwini. Taxonomy (NCBI): domain Eukaryota; kingdom Metazoa; phylum Arthropoda; class Arachnida; order Araneae; family Araneidae; genus Caerostris; species Caerostris darwini. The sequence goes on from BPLQ01014471.1 coordinate 10,776, forward strand.
ATACCGAACACCGGTATTGAACTTTTGGTCGGATATTGCAATCCCTACTTGGAATAAGCCAATAAGGATCGCATTAATAACTGAAACTTAACTCTGCTTAAAACGATTTCGGATGATTCTGTGCAAATGGTTCGAAACGGGTGAATGGGTCTATTGCTTGATGATTTATCGCTCAACGTCTTTGTGTGAAGGAGGCTTAAGTCTATTGAAATCTAATTGCACAAAACGCTTGAAATGATAGCTTACAGTTGTCTAACTTTTAACACTCAAACACTTGATTCGTCATGTGACTCATTGATTCATTGACACTTGATTCGTCATGTGAATGAGCCAATAAGGATCGTAGGAGCAACTCGAACTTCATTCAGCCTAAAGCGATTTCTGTAGCTTTGGTGTGAACGATTGTAAATTGGTCTACTGCTTGACGATTCGTCACTCAATATCTTGGTGGGAAGAAGGCTTAAGTCTATTGCAGGAGTCTCCAAACTTTCCAGCCTTAGGGCCATACTGTTTTCTCCAGTAAGTACCAAGGGCCAAAACCGTTTTAATTTGTCTGCCATTATCTATAATTTCTAGACCAGTCGCCGAGTACGCGCCCTGAACGAGCATATGCTTGCTAACTACAAACTATTGTCAGTGAAAAATCACAATTACATAAATCTCTTTAGTATTTTTTTTGCAAGTGGAAACCCCGTGGTTTCATACGCGTTAATTTAGCTTTTCCGTTCCTGTGGGATTTTCTGGATAAAAATCATATGTTTGATTCAGGATATATACATTCCAAACATCGATATACATACATATGCGATACTCTATACCCCAGCATAACTACCGAGGGTAACCGCGGGATGTTCACTACTTTATAATGTTAGTGGGATTCATTTCAAGTATTTGTTAGTTGTTATGCTTAAGTTAAATTTTCTGCGTATTATGCTTGTCATTAAGCTTTACCTAGCAAGTCAATAAAACCGAATTATTATCATTCTGTGTTTTTTTTTATCCAACTTATTACAGCAACAATAAGCTATTGGCTGTCGCGGGCCGTATTGATGACACTGGCGGCCCGGATTTGGCCTGCGAGCCGTAGTTTGGAGACCCCTGATATAGAGTAACATACATAGGAATGAAATTTCTATTATATATTGGCGTAATATTTCCCAGCATAATATTCACTACTAAATGATTCCAAATACAAAGAAACGAATCACGTTCTCCTTAAATTATAGTGAGAAAAGTATTTTCAATTTTAGATAATCACAAGGCCAGTAGATTTCTTAATTATTGACAGGGAAAAAAAATTGAAGTAGCAAGTTTTATTTAAACCAGTATACTTTTAAACGGGACGCAATGACCGAGTGAATAGAGCTCTGGTAGTTCGGCGCCACAGATTTCGGGCTTGAGTCCCTGCGATGCCATGTCGGTTTGCAGTGGTTTGGAACCCCTTTACCCACTTATATGACTGTTGGGTGGGGGTCGACAACCCTACTCTGTAAAAAAAGAAAACATCTCATGTTTCGGAATCTGCCAGTAGACAGGCGGCTTCTGTCCACCAAGGGGTTGTTGCGCCATTGATGGAGAAGATACATTTGTTGTTGTTTCTTATCCCACTTGGTAAACAGCAGCACCTAGAACAAGTACAAGAATCCTAACGGTATCATGGAATGAGAGAAAGGAGGCATCTTTTCTTGTGATGGAGCACCCGAAGGTAGAAGTCTGACTTGGCTCCATGACGCTGACTTGACTGATAGGATTGTCAATCCTTCGCCCAGCACTCTACAGTCATGTTATACCGCGACCTACGGCTTAAAGTGAATTCCAAACCCCTACAAACATTTGGGGCCTGAATGGCCGAGTGGCTAGCGCTCTGGCTCTCGGTGCCACAGGTTTCGGGTTCGAGTCCCGGTGGTGCCATGGATGTTTGTGAATGGTTCGGAATCCACTTTAAACTGTAGGTCCCTGTCTGTTTAGCCTAAAGTGTGCACAAGATGACCGTAGAATGACGAACCAAACCAAACCTACAAACATTCATGTCACACCGAGACTTGAACCCGAAACCTGTGGCGCCAGAGCATTAGTCATTCGGCCATCAGGCGCGTTTGAGTATGTATTTAAATATCCCATATTTTTTCTTTTTTTAAATATTTATTTAAAAACTGTACTAGCGAATATTTGTTCCCAAGTTGTACAATTAGATACAAAAGAAGTAAGATGGAATATTTAATGAATATTTTCAATGATTGTTCTCAAGTTTTATCTCTTATATCCCCAACTACGTTGTCTAGAATGGAAAATGGAATTCGCAGAATCGTATAAAAGAAGATTAGCATTGCCTCAAAAGAATTACAAATCAGGATTAAACTTCGTCGAAACATTTTGAAATCTTATGCATAACCGAATAAAAATAAGGCAACTCCAATTCCTAATTAATTAATTATGTATTTCAGCTGGATTCATCGAGAATGTATAATAAATTTTTAATCACTCGTATTGTAGTTCTGCAGATTTCTTCTTTACAGAATGTTTAGTGAAAAGTTTCAGTATACATGTTTCTAAATAATATGCTTAACATGCTCATTATTACAATACAATAGTCATTACTAAAACATAACATTAGAGAATACTTTGAAATAATGTTTTAAATAAATGTTCTTAATCTTATTATATAATAATTTATTTTAATACATTGGGGTATAAATTTACTGTAAAGATAAATTTAACAGAAACATGGCTCCATCGTTACACACCGGAGTCCAAACGACAGTCAGCCGATTGGACTGCACGTGATGAACACTAAAAATGCTATAACTCATATACTAGTAGTGCGACAGCTGTCAAATTTATGCATGTGTTTTTTGAAGGTTAGGGCTAACTAAAAATTATATGGATTTAATACTAGTAGCGCCATCTATGTGTCAGCCTATGATTTTCTCAGCCCAAGCATTACACACAGGAAATTATTTCATATGTAAACAGGAGCCTGAATGGCCGAGTGACTAGCACTTTGGCGCTCGGTGTCACAGGTTTCGGGTTCGAGTGCCAGTGGGGCCATGGATGTTTGTAGCCGTTCGGAATCCACTTTAAGCCGTAGGCACCGGTCTAATAGGAGCGTAGAGTATTGTGGGAGTAGTGTTATTCGCGTCCGTAGTATATCTTCAAGCTACACGTGCCACCTGGGTAGTGCAAAATGGTTAACTGTGTTCGTCGGTGCAGCCCTCTTTGGGCTGCTCACATAGATATGGCCAATACTATCCAATCCTCGACGCAATTAAAAAAATAATTCATCTGTAAATTTGACACTTTTAATTTAAAATATATATATTTACACGATGATGTAATAATTATGACAAGATTTCAAGTTATTGCTTAGTGAAATTCAAATAAAAATAAAAAACGAGGATCTTTAATACTTTATCCTCTTAATCACTGACGCATCAGCCCCATAGTGGGCCTACTGACAGATTCCGAAACAGAATATATTTTCCTTTGTGCGGGGTGCGGGGTAGGGTTTTTAGTCGTACCCCTAACGCTCTACAGTCATATTAGATGTTGGGGCCTGACATTTGGCGCTCGAATTCAAATGTTTCGTGTTCGAGTCTTTTTGGTGCTATTTATGTTTGTAGTGGTGTCAGGGTTGAAAGAGAAAGAGGACAGCTTCTGTTACGATGGAGTGCCCGTAAGTAGAAGTCTGATTTCGCTCCGTAACGCTGAGTTTTTTTTTAAGGGGTAGGTTTGTCAGCCTACGCTTAACAGTCATATGAGATTGGGACTTACGGTTTAAAGTGGATTCTGAACCACTACAAATATCCCTGGCAATGCCGGTTCTTGAACCCGAAACCAGTGGTACCGAGCGCCAGAGCGCTAACCACTCGTCTATCAGGCCTCTTTAATATTGTATAACTGAAAGAAAAAATTGAGGAAATATAGAAATATTAATAAACAAAAAAAAAAAATGATTGAATTCAAAAATATTAGAATATATTAATTGAGGAGAAAACTCTGCAATATGAGATAATTAAATTTTTTTAAATAAATTATTTAATTACTGTTTGGCATTCAATTATTGAAACAGATTTAAAAAATGAATTTACTTTTGATAGAGCGATAGGATTGGAAAAATTTTAAAAAGTAATAATTTAAAACTTTTCACATAAGAATGCTTTGAGAGATTATAGTTTTTATTACATTCTTTTCAACTCCAACTACTTAAAAACAAGTAATATATAATAAAAAAATTAAAGTCAATTCCTACTTAGGTCATCAAAGAAAAATTTTATTTTAGTTACTTTTTATTAAATAATTGCAATTAATACAAATATGTATATACATATGACAGAATCACACTATTAAGTGACAAAATAGAAAGCGAATTTCCGTGCAATTTTCCATTTTGCTTTCTGTATATGGTGTTGGACTATTATTTTTGTTTGTTACTATTTATTCGCTTTCTATTTTCCAGCGATCTACACGTTTCGCCACTGACGGTATTGATTCCTAAATTTATATCCTGCTAAATATCTTATATGAGAGAAATTTTGTTCTCCCATATAGAACTAAAATTAATTAATTAAATTTATTGAATGAATTAATATTTGAAAAAAAAACTGTATTAACATCCAGTGTCATCCACTACAATTTTAAAAAAAAAATGTATTTGAACTTGAGTGGATGAAAAAAAAGTATTTTATGAACGATCGAAAATTTGGACAAGATATATATATGGGGAGAGTGTGAGCTAATAGAAGGAATTGAAAAAAAGGATTTATTTGCTTAGAAATAATTCGTCAGTTTCAAAAGTCTTATAGAGATATAAATAACTCTCAAAAATTTAATCAACCTGACTGAAATAAAGTGATCTATTCAAGTTTTATCAATTTCTAGTAGCAGAAACTGAAAACCATTTCTTAAGTTTCGAACGAAAAAAAAAAGTTCACAACTTCACAGTGATGCCATAGCATAGTAGAACATTATTCGAAATTTTTTTCCAAACCTGAAATCTGCCAGTAAATAATTTGTAATGATGCCTAGAAAAATCTTTTGCTGGCGGACCCGTTGCCAACTCGCGTCATTCTCGCGATCGTCTGCGGAGCGAAACGATGAACAGCTTATCTCTTCCAAGAACGCTCCATTTAGAAATATTATTCCAAAAAATAGAAAAAAATAGAAAAAAAACACTACCGAGTGTTGGCAACGTTAAAAAGAACACGAACCGGAAAGACTTCCATGTCACTCAGCCTAAATGTGATGGAAGCTTTTAGTTCCAAAACAGAAAGGAAAAGAAACTGCGCTACCGCGAAGCCTTTAACTTCATGCAGAATATGGAACGATAATAATACCACGCGACCCGTAATATGTCAGACTGGTGACGCTTTATCTGCCCCGACCCTTTTGTTGGAACAGTCACCTCTTTGGACATTAGAAAAGACATTTTTTTTCTTGCTTCTTCTACCCCGGTCACCATGGCGACGGGTAATCAGTGCATTGGGGAAGACACCGGGCCTTTCGAAATTGCCCTCTGCTCCGGGCAGATGTTCTGGTGGTGACGACCGATACATTCGAAAAGAAGTGAAATGACGCTCGAGGTGTTCTTCGAGGAATACAATTTAAAAACGGCGAATTTCTTATCGTCTGCTAACACGGAATCAATTTCGCCCTGGGGTGATGGTGAAATATGTATGACACCAAACGTAAGCTTTGAGCTGTTAATCGATCGCCGAGATAATGTTGCAATGCTTATCTCGTATCAGGATGCTTTCTCCTGCTCATTGCATTAGTGTAGAAAAGATTAAGCAGACAACCTTTGAAAAGAAATTTAACTAGATAGAAAATCTTTAGGTATTGTGATCTCTTAGACACGCCATTTTGTTCAGTCCATTATGAAAAAAATATATATAAGCTTTAATTTTGAACAAGAATATCTTTTCCTTTTTATACGTCAGGTTTTATTTAAAAGAAAAAAAATTAAGAATTATTTGGTAAGTAGTACAATTAAGAGAAGAAAAAAAAATATTTTAAATATTGAAAGATATTACAGCATTTTTTCTCACGAAAAGAGTTTTGGCATTTCATTCCCAGGAGAGAGGAATGTATGTTAGTTGACAAGTATAAAATGACAATCCATCACTCAAATTTGAAAAGAGACAAACAGTATCGTGGGTAGTTATAGTACATGTAATTAGCTTTTTCTACTCATGAGAATAACGTGCCACTCAAATCTGATAGCAGATATTCGGTATCATTATAATGAGTAGATTAGCAAATGCATGTGCGATCTTCAAAGGTCGAAAAAACTACAGATTAAATATGAACTATAGCATGAGTTGTTATCTCGTAATGGATGATAGACTATGGGCTGAGAAATATCTTCTCCATCGAGAAGTGAGGGAAGCTGACCCCCCGCCCTCTTGTTGGATTGTCTAAAAAGGTTGTTTTTTTTTGAAGGGAGAGAGTTCTGCTACGAATCGATTAGAAGTCTTATTTAATTTTTGTCTTTTTTTTAATAATTTGCAATGACGCCTAGAAAAATCTTTTGCTGGAGGACCCACTGCCAACTCGAGATCCAATTCTTTCCGCGATCGTCTGCGGAGAGAAACGATGAACAACTTATCTCTTCCAAGAACGCGCCATTTAGAAATATTATTCCAAAAATTAAAATAGAAAAACTACTTGGTGTTGGCAACGTCGAAAAAAAGAACAGGAACAGGAAATACTTCCACGTGACTCAGCCTAAATGTCACAGGGTTTTGCACTTTGCAGAAACGGACTACCCTCCTGTTCACTTTTCCCATGATTACTCATTCTTGCCGTGACGTCACGTCACTTTGATGTCACCATGACGTCAGTTTCAATTGGCGCTAAGGAATAATTAATTAACATCGTTCATTTGGTTCTGTACCTTGATTCGTGAAACGTCGCATGTATAATTACGCTGCTATGGATATGCACGTAATGCAAAATGTAAGTTAATAAATTTTTTTTTAATGTTTATTGTATTTGATTATTAAGAATATACATGTCCTTAGTATGATAATTAATATAATTTTTTTATAATATTTGTATAAACAAAGAAAGAGCATCTTCCAATTTAGGCTTAAAATTAATTTTGCTATATACTTCTGAAAAGTTTATTGTTTTTTGATTATTAAGATTGATATTGTTTTTGATTAATGATTGATCTTGTTATATTAATTAATATGATTTTGTATTTTCTATAACAATTATATAAACAAGTTAAACGCTTCTTCATATTTAGGCTTAAAATTATTTAATCTACTTTCTAACAAGGTATATATCTGTATTTATATATTGTAACATTTTATTTGAACTTATGAGGTTAACTTTTGTATGTTTTTTTTTTTTTTTTTCTTTTATTCTCCTTATTAGACCATGTTTGAGTCATCTAATGATGTGGACAGACAAGCAGTCTGTATTCTAGATCCTCCAATAACTATTCCTGCATCTCTAACAATGACTACATTTGCTGCTTTGCATACTAAGAATATAAATATACCAAAAAAGAAATTGTGTTGGAGGTGCTCCAGTAAGTATTAAATTTTTAAAATGTGAGGTTTGTAAACGAAGTTATTCTTCAAAATCTTCCTTTTCTAATCATTTAAAAAGGTTTAAATGTCTTCAACCAGGTGTACCATATCCTGCTGTAAAAGATGAAATTAACAATACTGTGAGTAATATTAACAATACTTCAACATCACTTTTGAGTGCAGAAATTTCTAAAAAATAATTTATCCCAGAAAATGTTTAAATTGTTGTAAATTTTATAAAAGTAAGTCTACCTTTTATCACCATAAAAAAAATTGTAATGAGAATTGTAATAAGAACTGTAAAGTCCATTTTTGTGTTTATCCTGAATGCAAAGAAGTTTTTAATAATCTAGGATTGTTAAATAAACATTTAGTTGATGTACATAATATTCTTGAAATTAAAAAATTTTCATTTGATTCTATGGCAAATTTCCAAATATGGTTGGAAGCCGAAAGTTCATCCACATTTACATTTTTCCGGAAATTAAATGGTAATTTAGTAAGGGGAAATAAAATTTTTCATTATTATTCTTGCCAATTTTACAATCCATATTATCAATCAAGGTCAACATTATGTTTTAGAAATAAAAAAGTTATTCCGTTAGTTTAAATTGTCCTGTTAAATTAATGTCTGCGAGGAAAAAGGATTAGTGTCTGCAACTTATTACCCTATTCATAATCACCATACTGGATTTCATAATACCAAATACCAACGATTCAAAGATAGTACTCGTAATTTAATAAAATCTTATTTATTACTTTCATTTCCTATTGTACAAATACAAAATTTAATTCGAGGCAATGTAGGTTTTCGTGGTCATCGCTCTTTTTGTTCCTTCAAAAGAAGCATTTATATCAAGGAGAAGCATTCGTACATATTATAGAAGGCTCCAAAATTCCGTTCGTCCAGAAAATGATGCTCTTTCAGTTATGTGCAACGTAGAAAGATTAAAAGCTGAAGAATATAATCCAATTTTATTATTTAAGCCTCAAAACTCTAAAACTTTGTATGGACCACCTGGCTTGGATGCCTTATTAAATAGTGATAAATCTTTTGCCCTTGGCATACAAACCGAAACTCAAAAGGAAATGTTGATAAAGCATTCCTATAAGATAATTTGCATTGATTCTACCCATGGTACTAACCGTTATGGCTTTTATCTTCTTTCAATACATATTCAAGATGAATATGGCCAGGGTTATCCAGTAGCACATTTTATTTGTAATTATTTAGATTATGACACTCTAGTAACTCTATTCAATAGTTTAAAATGTAGAATTTCAAACCTTGAGGTGCATAATGTCATGACTGATGATGATAATGTCTGCTATACAGCATTTAATTCTGTTTTTGGCCCTAACCTCAATCATTTATTATGTAAATGGCATGTATTTCGTGCATGGAATAGACAACTGGCATGTAAAGTTCATAGTAATGATTTACGTAATATTTTAAGAAAAAAACTGAAGAAAATTTTAAATGAAAAATGCCACTCAAATTTTAAAACTTTAATTTCAGAATTTATAAATGATACCTCTGTTAAAACTCACACATTTATTCAATATTTCTAGACAATTATTATAATAGACTTGAACTTTGGGCAGCTTGTCTTAGGCAATTTCCACATGGTTTTACTGATACCAATAATTACTGCGAAACTTTCCATAATCAGTTAAAATCCGTTTATTTTCAGCGTAAGTTCAATAGACGCATTGATAACCTGATAGAAACTCTTTTAAACATGGAGAGGGACAGATTTTTAAAAATATATGTGTAATATAAACAACAATTTTCCTCTACAAAATAATTCTATGAATAAAATTAAAGCCAGTCATGATAAGGAATTAAAATAGCAGATGGAGATGTTATTCAAATAAATAGTAATTCTTGGGAAATTAGATCTCAATCTAATAAATTAAAGTCTTATACTGTACAGTTAATTAATAAAATTTGTCCTCTTTTTAGACCACTGTTACATAAAA
>BPLQ01014472.1:0-35140 GCA_021605075.1 Caerostris darwini
TTCCTTACAAAATAAATATAGATACACTTTAAAAAAAATGTGAAAATTTAATTTGAACAGTTATTTTTAGTGTTAATCTTCATAATAAATGTTGCCAGCTTAAATGGGCCTGAATGGCTGAGTGTCTAGGGCTCTGGCACTCGGTGCCATAGGTTTCCGGTTCGAGTCCCGGTGGTTCCGTGGATGTTTGTAGTGGTTCGGAATCTACTTTAAACCGTAGGTCCCCGTCTTATATGATCATTGTTTTTTTTTATCTAGTCAATCTTCAGCCCTTGTGGTTCCTCGCTAAATTGAAGCTACATATTACCCTTAGCAATGGACCAGTCGCCTGCGACGGGGTCTCTTGGACCTGGTGTAGGCTTTCCTGCACCAGGGGGATTAGTAACAACAACAATGCACTTAAATGAATGATCACAATATTTCAGAATGAGAAAAATATACAAATTGTAATGGGTTTTTATGGCTGAGAAGATATTATTGTATTCAAAGTGATTTTGCCTTTTTTAATGAGTATTTTTAATGAATGTATACAAAGCATGTGCAAATTCATGTGCATAAGGGCTATTTTCATAAACACGGTTTCAGATTTTTTTTTTTTAATTTATGCAAAAGCTTTATCAAATTTTCATATAAATGCAGCAATCATAGCTCAGCGGCAATGTGTACTAATCAGCTGCTAAAGGATTATGCTCATGACCTGTATTTTCCAGCTTTGATTTGGTTTGTCACTCTACGGTCATTTTATGCACACTTTAGGCTAAATAGACCTGAACCTACAGTTTAACATGAATTCTGAACCACTAACAAACATCCATGCCGACACCAGGATTCGAACTTGAAGCCTGTGGTACCAAAGGCCCGAACACTAGCCAATTGGCCATCATTCAGCCTCCAACTTTGAGAAACGAGTGCATTCAGAGGATATTCAAGGCAGATAATTTTTTTTTGTCAATAGTCTGATTCTGGATAGAGTTTTCTAGGTTTTCTTCCATGCAAGTAGCAAAAACTGCAAAATTATAGTTTTAAAATGGAAAAGCAGAAAACTCATTAATTTCAGTTTTTTTTTTTTTTTTTTTTTTTTCTGTCGTTTTTAATAAAGTTATTATACAGCACTTTATTTCTGTAATTAATCAGAGAGTAAACATATTGCTAAACATTTAATAAGGATAAAATTTTTCACAATTTGTTGTTTGCTATATTATTCGGATAAAAATGCTTGAGTTACACATTACATTCAAGTATAATAATCAAAAGCATATTTACGTGCATAATGTAATGCGGTGCCATGGATGTTTGTAGTGGTTCGGAATCCACTTTAAGCCGTAGATCCAAGTCTCCTATGACTGTAAGAGCGTCACGGAGCAAAAGTCAGGCTTCTACCTACGGGTGCTCCATCACAACAGAAGCTGCTTCCTTCCCCTTCAATCATGAGTCCATATGGGCTTGTGGGCTTGGCCAGCCAAGTGGGATAAGAAACAACAAACAAAACAAACGTGCATAATAATTAATTAAATATTTAAAATCTGTCAAAATTACCAACAATAATAGTTTCTAATACAAGCATATTAATTTAATTCTGATATTAAAACTATTGCTTTGATGTTTATTAAAGAGACGTGAAGTTTATCACTTTACTGTCAAATGCATCCAATATCAACTATATATATATATATATATATATTACATTTCAGTACACATAGTAGTTAAGTGCATTTGTAAATATTTTTTTTTAATATTACTGTTTTGAATTCTTTAACTTTAAATAAAAAATACTATACTATTAATGTTAATATTTGAAGAAATCATCAAAGCTATTATTATAATTAGGAATGAAAATGGGTCGGTTGCTTAACTGAAATTAACTTTTTTTAAAAGAAAATTAAAATATGCCTTGGTAAGAAAGCACAGAGATAAAAAGTTTCAGAATCACTGCTCTAATAAGAATGTAATGTTGCAATTGTTTCTTCGTATGTATTGGGTAATACTGAATCTCCTATCATGTTTGTTATACCAGCAGTCAATAAACTGAGAGGCTTCTATTGGAAGGAAAAAATGTTCTTGTACAGTTATGATACTGTAGTTAGATATATCATTTTCGGTATACACTGAAAAATTTTTCATTGTACAAATATTGTAATGTTTTATTCAGTTCAGCAGTAAAATTGTTTAAAGAAGATCAAAATAACGTTCAATATCTCGACTTACAAAACAAGAATCTCTTATTGGAAAACATATCTATATTCTATATTCTAGAAGTAGTGGATGTGTATCAAATATCGAAATTCTTTTTTAATGTTTTGCAAACTATTCCTAAAAAATCAACAACAGTGCATGCTTTTGAAAAATGTTTTATTCTAGGGAATTGTATAAATTGTTCAACGAATATCCGTCTGAATATAACAGTAAAATTTATAATTAGTTATGCTTGTTATATTAAATCTCAGATAATCTAGTAAACTTTTAAATCCCTGGAAACTTGCAATGAGATTACAATAATTTCTCTATATTTTTTTAGTCAATAATATATAATATAAGATAGATCCTTTACAGCGGTGCCTGAATGGTCGAGTGGCTAGCGCTCTGGCGCTCGGTACCATAGGTTTCGGGTTCGAGTCCCGGCGGTGCCATGGATGGTTGTAGTGGTTCGAAATCCACTTTAAACCGTAGGTCCCGGTCTAACAGGATCGTAGAGCGTTGCGGGGGCATTGTTACTCCGCGTCCGTGCCATATCTTCAAGTTACACGCGCCCCCTGGGTAATGCAAAGTGAGTACGTCTGTGCAGCGCTTGCCTTAAGGCATCCAAGACCAAGCTGTCTAAGTGTTTGCCAGCTGCATTAGAACAAAAAAAGATCCCTTGCAGCTATCTAGAATGCAAACAAAATTTTTTAAGCAATTTAGAAGAGGAATGTGAATAGAAGTTGATAGTATATAGTGATTTACATTAGGGTAGAAAATAATTACATTTTCCATACTAAACATTTCATACACGAGACCATTTTCATATACCTGATAAAGATTTGTTGTAGATGCATCTATATATTCTAAATCTCAGATTATCTAGTAAATTTTTAAACTTCCAGAAACTTTCGATGAGAATGCACAATTAAAGATAAAAGCAGTCTACAATAGTTTTTCTATATTTTCTTAGTCAATAATGTTGTTATTGTTTTTTCTTATCCCACTTGGCAGACATCTGGGCAATCCCACGAGCGCATACGTACTCATGATTGAATACGAAGGAAGCATCTTGTGTTGTGCGGGAGCACCCGTAGGTAGAAGTCTGACTTTGGCTCCGTAACACTCTTACAATCATGTGAGACCGGGACCTACTGTTTAAAGTGGATTCCGAACCACTACAAACATCCGTGGCACCACCGGTTCTCGAACCCGAAACCTGTGGCACTGAGCGCCACAGCGCTAGACACTCGACCTTTCAGGCCCTTAGTCAATAATATATTTTTTTGTTTTGTGGCAAACACTTAGACAGCTTCGTCTCGGATGCCTTAAGGCAAGCGCTGCACAGACGTTACTCACTTTGCATTACACAGGGGGTGCGTGTAACTTGAAGATACGGACGCGGAGTAACAATGCTCCGCAACGCTCTACGATCCTATTAGGACCGGGACCTACGGTTTTAAGTGGATTCCGAACCCCTACAAACATCCATGGCACCGACGGGACTCGAGCCCGAAACCTGTGGTACCGAGCGCCAGAGCGCTAGCCACTCGGCCATTCAGGCCCAATCAATAATATATAATATATATCATTTACAATTATCTAGCATACAAACAATTTTTTTAAGCAATTTAAAAGATAGATGTTAATAGAAGTTGTCAATATATCTTATCCTATATACGTAAGGATAGAAAATAATTACGTTTTCCATATTAAAAATTTCATATGCCAGACAATTTTCATATACTTGCTAAAGATTTGTTGTATATAGTATATATATATATATATTAAATCTCAGATAATCTAGTAAACTTTTAAACTTCCAGAAATTTGTAATGAGAATACACAATTAAAAATAAAAGCAGCCTACTATATCTATATTATATATATAATGTTTCCATATTTCCATCGTCAATAATATATAGTATAATATAGACCATTTACAGCTATCTAGAATACAAACAATTTAGAATATGGATGTTATTAGAAGTTGCCAATATATAGTGATGTGCATTAGGATAGAAAATAATTGCGTTTTACATTTTAAACATTTTAAAAACGAAACATTTTTCTTATACTTGATAAAGAATTGTTATAGATTTATTAAATCAAAAATATCTAGTAAACTTTTAAACTCCAGAAACTTGCAATAAGAATGCATATTTAAAAATAAAAGCAATCTATAATAATTTTTCTATATTTTCTTAGTCAATAACTTAAAATATATGTAATAACATAAATCCTTTACAGCTATCTTGAATAAAAACAAAATTTTATAAAAAACTTACAAGAATGTTAGTAGCAGTTGCCAATATGTAGTGACGTACACTAGTAGAGAAAATAATTAAATTTTTCATATTAAAAACTTCAGAGACGAGGCAATTTTCATATACGTGAAAAAGATTTGTTGTTGTTTGTTTAATATAAACTTTAAGAAAAGTATATTTTAAAGTCGTCAGAACTTAATTGCTTTCTAGAGATCTTTCAAAAACCGCTGCTGACTATTCTTCGTTGATTAATCAACTTAACCTTGAAGAAATACATTTCAGAAGCCAAAGAAAACTATATTGCACTTTCCAAAGTTGAAAGTTGTGTAAATTTTTCTACCATTAGTGTTGAATTTTGCCTTTAATTCGAAACATTCCTCGCATATTTTCTGGAAGTATCCTGCATTCCTGACTCTGAGATGTCGCTTTGGGAAGTGTTTTTTCTCACATTCTAAAGAATGAACATTTAACGACATATTTCCTTCCATTTCTTAACTAACTTTTATTTCAAGCTAGTGTTCTGTAGGTTTTGTATTTCAAATGAATTGTTTTGAAGATTTGTTCAAAAATTTCTTTAACTATTCAAAGGCTAAAATTTAAAAAAAATATTTAGATATTAAACTAGATATTTCTTTCATTAAAATGTTTTGTTTTGAGCGCTAGAAAAGATATAATATTTATATTTATTTACATCAGATAATAGTTCATCATAAACAATTACATTTTCTTTAATTTTAAAAGTAAATTTAAATGTTTTTCATACAATTCTAATTTTATAATTGCAACATACTATTATCTGATGTACATTGCATTTAAACTAAGAGATAAATGTATATAGATAAATTAACTTATCAAATTTGTAATAAAAAATTAGTTTCTATAATATATTACAATAACAAAAATTAAATTAAATAAATTAAAATAATTATTCACATGAGATAAAAGAATATTAAATAAAATGATTAATTATTTAATTTAATTAATTAAATTGAAAACAATAATTAAATTATATAAAATGATTATTCATATCAGAAATAAACGAATATTCATATTAGAAATACTAATTTAAACGCATCAAAACCTCAAAAACTTCAGATTTTTATAAGTTTTTGATTAATATGAAATAAATTAGGACGCCATATTATACGAAAAATTTTAATCATTGCTTCGTTCGATTAGAGTTATCAAAAGAAAATTTTAATTATTGAAATAATTGTAAAGTTCATATCAGTAACTGATGCTTTTTTTTTAAAAAAAAGCACAAAATATCACAGTAAATGATTTGTCATAATTAAAATATATTTATAAATGGGATTGGAAATAAGGAGAAAAGAATCCTGATTAAAATAGGTTTGAAGATATAAATAGTTCTTTGGAAAAGTATGCTTTATGCGAACTCGTCTGTCTGATTAAAAATATAAATCTAGGTCAGAATAAAAAGTAAAATAGATAAAAATTTTATGTTCATATTGATTCTAAAATTATTCAATATTGATTAAACTATTAATGTTATGATTATTATCATATTTTTAATAATTTTGCTTATACAGAAAACTATTTTAAAGTGTGTTTATATGTTTATTAAAAACTCGTGACTTAATTTTTTATCAATTAATGTTTTAATTTATAATTAAATGACACACATTTTCTACGTAATTAAATAAAGATACAATTTTTGAAAGTGTTTTTCGTATTTACAAATACTTTTTCTTTAACAAAATTCCGTACAAATCTGCAAATTAATATTTAAGCTACTATATAGATTTATAAGTAAACATTTTTCGTTAATCCTGTTTAAATTCTATTATCTTATTTTTAGTTAATCCTATTTAAATCCTATTATCTTGTTTTTAGTTAACACTATTTAAATTCTATTATCCTATTTTTTAGTTAATTCTATTTAAATCCTATTTTTGTTAATCTATTTAAATCCTATTATCCTAATTTTTACTTAATCTTATTTAAATCCTATTATCCTATATTTTTTTTAATCTTAATTAAATACTATTATCCTATTTTTATTTAAATCCAATGATCCTATATTTTAGTTAATCCTATTTAAATCCTATGATGCTAGTAGTATTTTAGTTAATCCTATTATTTTAGAATCTTTTATTTTATGAAAAATATGCCATATGTCACAGTACAAGGTAAAAAGTTAAATATATATTCGGCTTTGCAATCTTGGTGGCAAACTTGACAAAGTTCTTAACTATGTTGAATGATTAAATTTTTTTCGAAATTACTTGAGTTTAGATCGAGTAATTAATAAAAATAGAAGAAAATTACTTAAGAATGATCGAGATCATTCTATGTAGTCAAAGAAGAATCATACAATTTTCTCAGTGGCTATGGTTGAAAGTATAATAATAAATCAATACACTAAACGTTTTAATTTCATTAACAATCTTTTTAAGAATCTTTTGTTGTTCCTAAATAAGGCTTTTCCCTAATTAGACTTTATATAAAGATCTAATTTTTATCAAATAAAGGTGCGTTTACTTGGTTTGAAACATTTCACAAAATCAAAAGTACCCTTAATTATTAATTTATTACAGTATTATATTCAGCAGTCCATCTTTATTTAGAGATGATTTAGAATAATTCTAGCATTAAGAATCTATCAACAATCCCTAACTAATAGAATATTGGATGCATCCTATTCTCTGATGCAAACTTAAGATATCGTCTTTTATAATTAATGCAGATCCTTAAATAAGCGAAATTAATGACAATGGAGACCTTCCTAGAACAAAGTAATGATTAATTAGTGAACCATAATCAGTTTGCAGAACTCTCTATCGTCAGCCAATTTGCTCCTTAAAAATGCAAAATAAATATTGCTTACTTTTGTTTATAAAGCTTCTATTTATGAGAACAATGCATAGATAAATGAAGTCAAGTGCTGATGTTGACATTTATACTCAAACATAATAGTTAATTTATTGGAAAACTATTCAAATGGAATCATTTTTTCCATTACAAACTGTATACGATAAATGTTTTCAGTAAAGTGAATGTCACAGATATTTTTATGCCATTATTTTGAAAATGAATAAACAAGTTGAAATAGTTATCGTAAATTTTATTTATACATTTATTTGAATAGTTAAATATTAATAAGAATTTGGTTATAAATGTATATGGATATTTTATGGTAAGGAATTTTATTTAGCTATATTTTAAGAAAATTTTATTATACCTCTAGAAAAAATAACTTCCATTGTTGAAATGTTTTTTAAAATCATTTTTTAACTTGTAAAGCAATATTTTATCTCAATTGATTGGTGTAATATACTTATTTATGTATTTTACTTCATATAATATAGCTTTTATTGTCAAACTATTTTTTTTATTTACTTTCATTTGACATTCTAGTTTTATGTTATCTTTTCGAAAATTATACATATTTTTTTTTTACTTTTTTCACATTTAATCCTTTTATAATACAATCTAGGTTTTTAACTATATTCACATTTGGAAAATTAAAAAATATATATATAATATGAAAATTGACAATTCAATATGAAAAATCAGTTCAGAATTCCAATTTAATTTTTTTGCATACATACCAATTATGTAATTTTTTACACTTTTTCCAATATAAAAAGACTATTCATCGCTATGCCCTTCAGGACAAATTTTGCATGATAAGAGAATGACTTTTACTAAATTCATCATATTATTCAATTAGATTCTTCAAGCATTACATTTCACAAACAGAGAATGTCTTTCTATCGGATTTTCTTGGATACTCTTTACATAGACGAATGACTGCTGATTTAATGGATGCTTTGCTTTTTTGACATATTTGGTAATATCATTTTTTCAGTTATTACTACACAAAAAGAAGTACATTTATTATTCGTTTATTTTAAAAATGCTTTTTTATAAGTTCGACAACAAATTCTTTCAAACCATTTTGTTCAGTCATATTTGTTGCTATCCAAAATACCTGGAAGACCTATGTAAATGGGTTAGATACCGAGTAAGTGTGATACAATATGACAAATTGACAATTGTACAATTTAAAGGAGGTATTTATTATACATCTTTCCTAAAATTAAATTCCTAATATTCTTACTTATTCATATCTGAATCTTCACAATTTAATCCTCTTCAGATTTTTTTTTCATATTCAATCATTCTTTCAATGATTTTGTTGAGTCATACTCTTGCTATCCAGAAAACCTGGAAGTGCTATATAAATGGTATTGACCCCAGGTAAGTTGATGCCATAAGATACGATGTTGACAAATTGAGTTTGTACACTTTGGGAGTGGTATTTTTTTTACTTCTTTCCTAAAATTAGACTCATTATGTTCTTCCTTATTGAAATCTGAATCTTGAAAATTTAATCCTATCCCGATTCTGTTTCATGTTCACAGATTCCATTATTTTTTGAATAACCCGAACTTTTATCTAATTCGTTATCTGTGGGTACACTCGCCAAAAAAACTTTCTCTCTCTCTCTGCTGTTCACGTTCATACGTTATCGTCGGTGGAACGTTAAATTATCTAAAATGATAGCACACGCACGGGATCAAGAAAAGCCCTCTTATCAGAATGAAACTCTCACTTTTTGTCTTCTATATAACTACCTAGGAAGGTGAGTGTAGAATCGCCTACGGAGAAATTCATAAAAATTACAAAGTAAGGAAAGGAGGGCAGTGTTTTGACCCCAGTTCTTGTGAGTTAAAGAACTTCCTCTTAAGATCTGAACACAAAATTATTCACGGTATATATATATTTCTTGGAAAACTTTTCAACAGTAAAGTAAAGGTTAGGGCCTGATATGCTTGTGGTCTTATTGCTCCATTATTCCACTTGGTGACAGCAACATCTAGACCAATTCCATGAACCCGTGGTCATAATAAAGGTTATAAAATGCAGCTTCATTTTGTCCTTGCCCTTGCAGCACAAAGACGTGGGACACCCAAACCACGCTTGGTCCTGATATGCTGTGATTCAGGGTACAAACTAAATTATTTCTCAAAATAAAAATTATATGTTTAGCGGTCCATATTTATTAAATTTCGCTAAGACAGCATTACACAACTGCAATTATATAACAAATATTTATGAAATCATCTTAAAAGCCATTTCGCTTAAGGGTCTTTTAACCCTTCGTACTGCCTGAAACTCTTCACTCCACTCTGCACACTCCCTTTTTTCTTTCTTCCTCTCCCATTATCGGTTCCAAAGTCTAACAGGCGAGAATAATCATTCAAACTCCAAAATCTAATGCAAGAGTCAACCCGTCCTTGAAATGAGGTTCTATCAACCTTGAACTCTTCCCCGTTGGTTATATTTTGTTTAGCGGAAAGATATGGTGGATCCTTACTAGTAGTAATGATTGTCTGAATAGAAATAACATAAAGACAAAAAAAAAGATACTGTAACAAAATAACCCAATTTTTATTTTATTATTTACTAACTACAAAAGTTTGCAATTTATAAATAGCTGATTCATACACTAGCTATTGTTGCATCAAATTCAATGATACCATATGGCATTATTAAATTAGTAATATTAATAGTGATATCATTATACGGAACGTATACCAACTGGCATCTAGAAAATAAAATTTGTATATTAAAGTAACAGTAAAATTGAAAGTAAAAATAGTATATATATTTTTTAGTATATATATTTTTTTGAAAGGAGATTCTATCAACCTTGAACTCTTCCCCGTTGGCTATATTTTGTTTGGTGGAAAGATATGGTGGATCCTTACTAGTAGTAATGATTCTCTGAATAGAAATAACATAAAGACAAAATAAAGATACTGAAACAAAATAACCCAATTGTTATTTTACTATTTATTAACTACAAAAGTTGGCAACTTATAAATAGGTGATCCATACACTAGCTATTGTTGCATCAAATTCAATGATACCATATGGCATTATTAAATTATTAATATTAATAGTGATATCATTATACGGAACGTATATCTGCTGGCAAGTAGAAATTAAATTTAGTATATTAAAATAACAGTAAAATTGAAAGTAAAAATAGTATATATATTTTTTAAAATTATTATATTTACAGTATATTTTATTAATCGATTATAACTTACATTTCTACATATTTTAACTAATGAATTCGAAATGTGAATTATACTCTAGCTACAGTTGCATCAGATGCTGCGTTACCATATGATACCATATGATGGTAAACAAAAAATGAAGTTTTTTCTTTTCTTTCTAATGCAGCTACTTAGACACTTGGTCTTGATGCCTTACGGCAAGCACTGCACAGACGTTATACTTTGCATTAAACTTGAAAAATGAAGTAAATCTAAATCTACTAATAATAGGGAAGTAAAATTAGTATATTTTAGTATATTTTTTGGTAAATTTTTTTACCATCGAGGATAATGTAAAACTGTAATGTTTTATGTTAAATATAACATGACTAAAGATTCACATTTTTAAATCATTGGTCAATTAAAAAATTAGTCTGTAAAAAATTTGAAAAATAACAAAATAAGGGTTTAGCTCAGGGTATAAAATGCATAATAATTTTTCCATGAATACCCTTGTTAAAAAAAAACTTTTTAATTGTATATAATACATATGATAAAGCTTATAAGTTTTTATTACACCATTTTATTTGATAGAAAACAGATTTTTAACCAGCAGTCATGGGCAGATTAATAAATAATCTGATAAGAGAAGTAAAAAAAAATCAGAAATAATTCCTCAACTTTGGCTTTGAGAGAATTTGCACATAACACAAAAATAAAAGGCTCATAATTATGTTCAGGTTCATAATTATCTTATCTTCACAGGTTCTTGCCATGTTATGTCTAGAAAATACTGCCGCAGTAATATAGTTTTATGATAAAGTTTATAGCTTGTTTGCAGCTTAGCACTCATGAATTTAATTACGCGCATGAGCAACCAAGTTTGTCTTAAAACAACAATAAATTTGTGTTATTTTGGAAGTAATGAGTACTGTGGTAATAAAATGCAGGTAATACGTAGACAAGAGCAATAAGTTCTTGTTTATGTAGTAGGAAACTTTCTGGAGAAAAACTGCATTACAATTATTCAGCAAAACTTGTGTTAAAAAGTTTTATAATTAGAATCTTATAAAAGAAAGGTGCGAGTTGTGCTATCTAAATTAAAGTACATTCATCGCAAGTCTCATTAGGAGCCTTTTATTAATCAATTCCAAAAAGGTTTCAGAAAACAATATTTTTTAAAGCATCGTAAACACTACAAGAAACTATTCCTTTAATGTTATACGTCTTTATTTGAAGTAATTGATTACTTAAAATTTCTTATAATAAAAAATTATTGAAATATATTCAAAAATATTAAAATTAAGCTGGTTTGCCAAATCTTCTTTTTCTTCTTCATTAGCGCAAAAGCCCCATGGTGGGTCAAGGTCGTCTGCCTACCAACAGATTTCAAGGCAGGCGATGTTTCCTTTTTATGGGGTAAAGGTGTCACCCCTACACCCAATAGTCATATTAGATCGGAACCTATGTTTAAAAGGGATTCCAAACCACTACAAATATTCATGGCACCGCTGGGACTCGAACCCAAAATCAGACGTGACACTGAGATCTGGAGGATTTGTCAAAGAATACTAGAGAATATTAAACGAAATGAATTTTAAAATTATTTTTAATGAATTGATTTACATTAACATAAAGTTTAATTTACAAATATATATGTGTGACCTAATCATCATTTATTACGATTAGTAATTCCTTTCACACTGGCAAAACACTTATGTAAAATTACTTGTTACTTTTTATTACACTACTGCAAGGAGATTAATAACATCCTGTAGGTCAGAATCCACAACTGTGTTGAAGAAAAGAAATTTACAAGCTGACAAAAAAGATGTACCGAGGAATGGCAGTGAAGTGCTAGGTGCCACAGGTTTCGGGTTCGAGTCCCTGCCGTGCCATGGCTGTTTATAGTGGTTCGAAATCCACTTTAAACTGTAGCTCCCTGTCTAATATGACTGTAAAGACTTAGGCGTAGGGCTGACAACCCTATCCCGTAAAAAGAAAACATCTCATGTTTCGGAATTTGCCAGTAGGCAGACGGCTTTCACCCATCATAATGCTTTTGCTTAATTGAAGAAGTGGCAGTAAGATTTTTTTTTCAATTTAACCAAAAACGTAGGGAGCCAGTGTGGAAGGGAGAAATAGGGTTAATTATGATAGACCCCAAATTATGCAAGAGTTATTTATTTAATTATTAGTTGCATACGAACAAACGTCAAAAGATTACAACAAAATAAAATTAAAAGTGTAACATTCAACCACGCAGAACAGTTATCGACTACTACTGTGGAAATTAGTATAGAGGGAGCGTTGCTGTTGTCTTGCAAAAGGTGCAGTTATATAAAGTTATTTCAAACGCTGTATGAGTACTGTCGAAAATATGACAAACTCTTTAGAACTGCAACCATTTAAACTGTAACCGTACTTTGTATACGAACTTTTCCCCCTCAATTCGTTGTTGTTGTTGTCTGTATCTTTAATATTATATATCGTCATTTGTCGCTAGTGAAAATAAAATTAAGGATAAGTATTGCCTAACTACATCACCATCTTTTGGATACCCCTCAACGGTTCATCGGACTAGAAAGGTAAGAAATTTATAATAAATTTTCTAGTTTAACAGAATTGTTTAGTGAGGTAAAATGTGCATTTTCTCAACCGTTGTGGATTTAAGCCTAAAGTGATACGATTTCGCTGGATTGTAATCAAGAGTTATACTGTGATAACTTTTTAGATGTTTTTTAAATCAAATTGTGTTACGATACCTTTACAAAAATCAAAATTCAGAAATTTTCAAAAATTGCTAAAGTAAGCAAACAATAATTACAATGCATAGAAATTACAGTTAGATGCAGTTCTAAAAAAAAAGGATCATTGGGACTATGTGATCGGATTTGAAATCAAATCTGTTGAAGGAGCCACTGATGATGAGGAAAAAAAAAAAGCTAAAAAAATGGATTCAAATAGATCAAAAAGCTAAAGCCTATGTTATTTTGCAGGTGAATCCCAGTTAATTTTTGCACGTCAAAAATTGCGCTTTTTCATATGGAGCGTGGACGAAATTAAAAGCAATTTTTTAATTAAAAAAAAAACTGCAAAAAAAAAGGGTTGCTTCGAAATTCAACAGAATCTGAAAATGTGTCCGAACATATAAATGTTTTCTTTTTTCGTAATTGTTGATAAAATTTATGAAATCTATATCAAAATCACGGAGGATCTTTTCTCCATATTTTTGTTGAATAATATTTAAGGAAGGAATCGCAATATTAGCTCAACAAGTAATAATCTTTAAAAACAAAGCTAATGAAAGAATGGAAGACAAGAAATGGAAAAAATAATTTTCATTCTGAAGAAAATTCCATCAAATAAAGAAACCAAAACCTGAAATTAAGTTCAGAAATATGGTAATTACATCAGCATAGAAACGGGAGTAATAACACAATTTTCTGAAATTTGCGCCGATCTTTTAACATTAATTTCAACTACAAAGCCTCAGAATGTCATACGAAAATAGATTATTGAAAAGTTAAAAAAATGTATGTGTAGTTGTGAGTATAGAAAAGCTTCAAAACAATGAACTTCAATGATTTCAAAATTCTCAGAATTTCCTTCTATCGGCTGAATAATAATCATAACAAGGTGTCTTGTACCTGAATATAGGAACCACTTCACATATATGCAACAATAAAAGTTCTTCTGTGAATCAAAGCAAGCGAATGAACTGTTACATAACTTTTGTAGATGCGACTGTTTGAAATAATTGAACTATGAACAATCCGCATCAGAATACCAGATAGAACAGATAAACACTATTCGACTTGAAAATGTTTGTACATTCCTGAATTAAACTGCAATCTGCCGTTTGTCTCAAATATTGTGAAGGAAAATCAATCCGTTATATTCCACGAACGGAAAAAAAAGTTCGAATTCGAAGATTCAAAATCTGCATCAACTTCAATAATAGCATCAAATTAATGAAAAAATGTGTTCTAAAAATGAAGAAAAATCTGAAATGATAAACATTCCATATTGGTCATTAATTGTTTCTTTAATGCTTTTCTGTTACTACAACACCTGAAATGATGCATGCAGTAAATTTCCTATGTAAATTTCACAACAATCCTAGGAAGACTCACTGAATAACAGAGAAAATAGTATGCAAATACTTAAAAGGTACCCATACAAACGTAATGCGGAATCATTACCTGCATCTGTTAACGCTGATTGGACTTCTGCCATTAGCGATAGAACTTTGTACATAGAATTCATTTTCAGATTTGTTGGCGCTCATATAGCTTGGTAATCTTTGAAATAGCGAACAGTCATCTTGCCAACAAACGAAGCAAAATATATGACCTTGTCCGAAGTTCCCAAAGAAATTATTTATTTAAGGCGTTTTTTATTTAATGAACGTATTATACAGTAAAAACACTAACCCAAATTTGTTGCGATGATTAGTTAACACAAATACTATAATTGAAATAAACTATATAAATTCTAATGACATGCCGACAGTTATATTATGTGTATTCTGCTGTTCATTTAAACATAACTTTTTTTGCGATTTAATTGGATTAACAACTGCATAAACTGGTCCAGTTAATCTATATTTTGTATTGTGTTTTAGAAAATAGGCATTGTGAAGAGGGTATTGTTGGTATATAAATGCTTATTTGTTGTTTATCCATTTCCTGTGTAGCGCGCTTGTCAGGAAGGGACATTTTGAGTAGGGTGCATGGCAGAAAATGACTGTTTATAGCTTCTATTTTAAAATATACTGTACACCTTTAGAAATCCCTTTGCTTATTTATATATTGTTTAAATGTATGCTTTCAATAGCGTGTATTGATTTCAAATTTCAATCGATAAATTCGTGGCAAATTAGAAAAAAACCTAAAGCAATAAATATGAATAAATCTGCGTGTTTGTAGATGTCTTAAAATTGTCTGTTTATCTTATTAATAGCACTATACGACTTAAAGGTTCATTTTTTTTATCTAGTATAGGAAGCTGGAATCTTAAAAATGTGTTTGGTTACATTTCAGTTAAATATAAAATCTTGTTTTTATATTCAAATCTTTCTTTCCAGCTTTTGATTTAATGAGAATCTTTTATAAACAAGTACAGAATTTTGCAAAACAAATCAATACTCCAAAAAACAATCGGAATAAAAATAATTTAATGTAAAATTAATTATTTTTGAATGATCGTAACATAAAAATTGTATCAAAGATTAATGCAATTTTTTTCTTTTGAATTTATTATTTTTTTTTATCCTGTACATCCAAAATTCCTGAAAATTCTAGTTTTCTTTAATTTAAAAAAAATTCTAAATTTTGATAATATATAAGCAATAAAAAAATTATACATCAAAAAAGTCAAATACCTAGTTCAAAACAGTTTGCTTTCATTTGTTTTAGTTATAGGAAAATTTGTAAACATTTCTGCGAATAAGAATTATTTTTAGAAATTATTTTAAAGGATAAATAATTGAATTTTTATGCCTGAATTTTTTTTAAATATATTTCAGGTTATTAAACATAGACTTCAGGGATTTTTTGTGAATTCTTTTAATCTATGTTGTTTATTTTTTGCTGTATACTCGTATAAATAAATTAACTATTTAGATATTTTTTGCATTGTCAAGCATTAATATAAATTTTTCGTATTAGTATTTAATATAAGTCAATATACTCGGAAAACAAAATTACTGTATTGCGGTTTTAAACATTATATTTTAATATTATATATTAAGTTGGCTGCCTGGAGAAGACAAAAAAATTGCAGAATTTTGCCTATCATGTTGCTTTCCTTCATTTTTAATATTATACTTAATTTTGTTGTTATATTAAACCTTCGTTCACTAACGTCTTTACAGAAGATAATTATTGATTGATACTGGAAATTACGTCCTCTAATTATTGATGTTTCAATTAGGCATTAAAATTTTTGTAATTAATTATTATGTTAACCTTATATTCCTGAAATTTTTCCATTATTTTCCTTGCACATTCTGTTAAACTTTTTCCATAATTTATTTTTCCAATGTTAAAGATTGTAACTAAAGAGGACTAAGATCGTGTATCATAATTTAGTTAATGAATAATTCAATCCTACCACTCAAAATGCAGCAAATAAAGAAATTTAAATAATTATATACACGAAGGCTATTGCAAAAGCTTATACAGAAATTTTAACATTCTCTGATCACTAATTTTAGTTAAATGCAAATACCCATGAGTGCAATTTTTGTTGTAGCAACGGGTAAAACGTAGTATCCAGACAAAACACACTTACCTAAACAACATTTTATTTTTAATTTATTTTGATTTTTCAATCGATTTTCAAATTTATAGAAATCAAATTGTATATTTATTTACAGAAATCAAGTCAAATCATTAGTATTTCGAGACCTAGTCTCTTGCAAAGCTATAAAATAAATTTGTCTCCGCTATCACAGTCGAACCCAGTGCAGGCATCGTGGGCACAATTTTTGAAAATGGTGTTAAACGACCATCCATTTGCAGTTAGACATTGCAGGTAACAATGATTCACCACTACATTCATCATCATCTACTGAAGACATCCAGTGCTCTGTTTTTTCTCCTTAGAAGACGGCGCTCTGGTCTTTAGTACCACAGGCTTCAGGTTCGAATCCTGGCTGTGGAATGGATATTTGTTAATGGTTAAACT
This sequence comes from Caerostris darwini, assembly GCA_021605075.1. NCBI lineage: Eukaryota > Metazoa > Arthropoda > Arachnida > Araneae > Araneidae > Caerostris > Caerostris darwini. Next base: position 17,168 of record BPLQ01014472.1, read on the forward strand.
GTAAGTCTAGGTCTAATTAGCCTAGAGAGTACAAAAAATGACCGTAGAGCCATAACCCAAACCTTACAAGATGAGTCATCTGAAATCTTGCCTTTCTTCACTTACTGTCTTCCTGGCTTCTGATTTCTTAGACTTGGTAACTTCATATTTTAAATTTGGATTTGAAGTGAGTTGTTATCAAATGTCAGTAGAATCCTTGTTTTGTTCATCTTTTGACCAAATTATTAACATTTTGCCATCTTTTGTTTTTCTTTCGGACGATGCAGAAGAGACTTGAACCGAAGATTCACTGCTGGTACATCTGGAAATGACTTTCCGGGATTGGTGGAGGTTTGTCACTTGGAATTGTTGCTTTGAGCAAAAGTCACTGATTTCATGAGAGGGTGTTCATAACTGAGGCTTATTCCTTTGTACCTCTAGTGAAGCACAAATCTGTTCTGTTATTAACTTAAAGTGAGCGATCAGTAGAAATAATCACGATTGAAATCCCTGTTATGCAACAGCCAACAAATTTAATTAATATAACTGGTGCAAAGACGAATGAATACTTGAAATTCTGAGCAGGTTAATAGTTGAAAATTGTACAATCCAGGTAAATAAACCTCCATTTTTAATCTTCGTCTTCATAATGTGTTAGAATACGACAAGGTATCATGGACACCATTGGGTTATTGGTTTTGCCTCATAAGTCTGGTCATATTTAACATGAAGTAGATTGAAACAGGAGGAACTTACAGATGCCACTAAAACTAAAAAATCTTGAAGAAAAGCCTCATCAAACATCCTCATCCTTCAATATAAAGCCAAGCAAATGCTATATAACTGAGTATTGGACCGTCTTACAAAAAAATTGCTTTTTTCTAAAGAAATATGTGGATATTATAAGAAAGCGTCGTTTTCGGGCAGGAATCGGTAGCAACTCTTTGATTTGGAAAATTGATCCTATTTCATATGAAAGCCGACAAGTAGTAGAGACTTCTTGCTAAAAAAGAGAATACCCAGTATTAATACCTCCTTTCCCTGTCAGCAAAATGTCTGTGGAAAATGTATAGCAAAATGTGAGTGCATTGTAACAAGGCTGGTAAATCTTGTGGTTCAGTGGGAGCTTGTGCAGATAGCTTGAAGGGCTCTTTTCTAAAATTACAAATGCGGTACGTGTAGTCAATGGCTTCAGAAAGGAAGACAATCAATGAATTTTGAAGCATATGTGAGTATCTCACATTCGAAAGTCAGTCTACCTGATGAGTGTTTTCGATTTTTTTTCCCCATGAGACATAAATATAGGGCATTTACCCTAAAATATTCTTCAGAGGATCTGTGAATTGATCACGTCTTATCACTCACCTATGGGCTGATCATGATAATATGGAAACCCCTATCTATAATGTAGCAAGCCTTTCGCTAAGGTCTTTGGGGAGCATTCAATCTGTTATACAGCTGTCATTCTAATGACGAATTATCTCGGATCAAGTGCCTAAAATTCGAGAACAACATACAAGAGATATAAACTGATTATTAATTACAATATATAAGCAATTTATCTATTGATAACAGTGTAATATATTCCCACGATCCTCTAAACAGATAGATAAGAAAAATATGAAAGAAAAATTAAATATATTCATATGAAGAGGTCTTTTGTGAGATGTCTCTTTACATAATGATAAATGGAAGAGTTATCTCAAAAAGAAGGTAAAGGCAATATATCACTTACCCTTCAATTAATCTTCTCATCTAATACTTTAAAACCATTTGCGGCTTGGCTATGTTTTGAAGCAATCGATGTTAACAATCTAGTATCATATTTGTGAATTAAATATTTAAGGTGGAGTCTGATCTTACGTCGTAAAATTAGTCATCATTCATCCCTAATGGCTTTCTTGATATTTTGAGATATTTCTGTCAAATTCAATATTGTCTAACGCAAAAGTTTTTTTTTTTTTTTTTTTTTTTTATAATAATTGATAAAATATAGTTACAAATTATTATTATATTATATATTTTGAAGAAATATTTTAATAAAAAATATGAATTAAATCTGATTTTCGTTTATAGGGAATAATAAAATTGAGAATGATCCAATGAAATCTAAAGGCATGGAAATGTATGCGAGTATTACATGATATTAAATTATTTTTCAATAATCTATAAATTAAATATCCATTTCAATAAAACAATGAAAACATTTTTGTAATATATAATGTAAAGATTTTTAATAGTTTATGTTAAACTGCAATTAAAGAAAAAATTTTGACATCAGAGCTAAACCTTTTTATATTACTTTATCTTGATTTCTGTTCTATGACTTTAAAAATCAATAATGGAACTCCTTTTTCTCTCATTTTCTTTCTAATATCAGTTTTGTCTTTTTATTTTTCCTACCTTTTTTTTTTCTTCGAAATATTCTTTTCCATTTTGTTCTTATGCATCTTCAGATCCTCATTCCTTTCCTATTCTTTTTTCATCAAGTCTGTATTTTTCCTGTGTCCTGTTTTTTATCTCTCCAGTTTTGAAATTTTTTCATATAGTCTTTCTTAGTAATCTTTTTATATCTTCAGTTCTATAAGATTTTTCTATTTTAATATTTCCATCCTTTTTACATCTTTTCAGCTTTACATACTCTGTCATTTCTCATAAGATTTTTCCTGTACTGTTGCTACCTTCTTAAATTTCTTCAGTTCTCCTCATATACTTTCCTTCTTTCCTATTGTCTTTTACTACCATCTTCTGCTTTTAATACATCAGCACGGAAAATAACTTATTTCCCATCATATATTGTTATTGAGTTGTGGTTTTTATCTCTTGATCGACAGCGACATAAATTTTATTGGAGAATAAAATCTGGATTTACTGACTAAAAACAGATAGCAATTTCTCTGGAGTGGAAGAAATTGTCGCTTTTAAGCATAGTATTGTAGAATACAAAGGATATCTTATTGTAAACCAGTGCTACATTTGAAAATTTAGTTCTCATTTTTGAAGTTGAAGATTAATCGTAATTTGTAATTGTGTTTTTTACTGCATTGTTTATATAGAGTATATTTATGTTCATGAGAAAATTTAAAGAATTTAGAATGTGTCCCATAATAGAGAGTTTGGTACCACTGGTATCAGACTCGAAGCCTGGCTGTGGTATGGATGTTTGTTAGTGGTTCGGAATTCACGTTAAACTTTCCGGCTAATTACGTCCATCTTAACTATCCTTACCACGTCGCAGTCTAATTAAATCCGTCTTAACCATCCTTCGAAGTCCAGGTCTAATTAGCCTAAAGTGTGCAAAAAATGACAATAGAGCGACAAATAGAAACATAATAGAGGGGGGAAGACTACTAGCTGTTTTTTTCCTTATTGTCTTACAAATGAACTTCTTTCTGCAGAATTAAATTGTGCAATAATCTTCAAACACTTTTTTTTATTTATTCAATGTATTTTTACAATATTATTTCTATCCAAGTTTTAATATTTTCCAAGTACCATTCTGTTTTGTGTTAAAATAACTCTTTCAGCTTTAGTTTCTTTAACTTTCCTAATACAAATAAAAGTACCCTTGCATTTACATAATGAAATACCAAATTTTTCTTCGCTTATTATCTTTTTTTCGAAGAATCTGTTTTACATTCTTTTTTCAAAGACCTCATAATATTGATATTTTCATGGTATAATCTTCTTCAATAGTGCGACAGCCCCATGGTATGCCAATGCCTTCTGCTTACTGTCAGATTTCGAAACATGAGATGTCGTTTTCTTTTTACGGAGTAAGGTTGCCAGCAATACGCCCAATGCTCTATAGTCATATTAAACCGGGACCTACGGCTTAAAGTGGATTCCGAACCACTACAAACATTCATAGTACAGCTACGATTCGAACCTGAAATTTGTGCTACCGAGCGCCAGAGCTCTAGATATTCTCTTAACTTTTAGAAAATTTATTTGTCCTTCACAACAGGAATTTAATTTTTTTCCCCAAAGTGTTTTAGATCTTTTATCCATTACATCCGTCAAACCAGATTCCTGTTTCATTTTATGTTCAATTTTTTGTCATGGATATAAATACATACAGTATGTTTTATAACATGCGTTCATATTGGTAGCATATTATTTTAGTATACAGGAGCACTGATTATATGTCACAAATAATCTAATCGCATCCAATGCATTTCGGTATGGTCCTTGTTATAGGAAATGGCAATTATATATAAACCCTCTGTTATATATATCACTGTCCTATATATAATAAATGATTTAATTTTTTCAACATATAATTTCAAATCACAGCTATTATAATTTATGAATTACTTTTTATTAGTTCCTTGAAAAATACCTGAATAGTATAGTTATTTTGACAGCCAAATATTTAATTTGTTTCACTTTGGTTTGCATATTATAAATAAGCGTTATATTAAACAACTAATCCAGCAATTGTTTTCCCACAGAAAGCAAACGACAATCACGATAAAAAATGTTATCGAGATTTGCAAATTTAAAGCAAAAGCATACAATGTAGAAATTTAAAATTGACACATGTAACAGTATTTGTAGATGACATCATTTCCTCATGTTGGCTACTAAACTGAATTGTGATTTTTTAGCTGCAAGCCGTTTCCCTGCACTCCAATATATAATCATCAATGTTTTAATAATCATTATAGCTTAATATTTTTAATTTGATTCTTAAAATATTTCACATTTTAAAAAAATTATTAGTAATTTAGAAATTTTATGTTTCATAAACTTTAACGGATTTTGAACCTCCAAAACCTTCAAAAAGAAAAAAAAATCGACTTTTTATTTATCGGTAATACACTCAAGAGCCAAAACATTATGACCCCCTGTCAATAACGAGTTGGCCCACCTTTGGCGCCCAACACAGCTTCAACCCGCCTTGGTATGGATTAATACCAGTTAAATACCCCTTCCACCTGATCACGTGCCTTCCACGTCATCCAGGCGAGTTCATTGCAAAATGTAGGGGTGGTCATAATGTTTTGGCTCTTGAGTGTAAATGCGCAATATATAGGTGTAATTTTAATTATTTGCATCCTAAGGATAAATACAATTATTCTGTATAATTGTATACCTTTATATAAGCACAATTAAAACTTTAAATAAAGCTATTTTTGTTTGAAATGTGACTTTTTAGCGTTATAAAATTCATAGTCTTTAAATTTCTATTTTAAAACGTATTGAAAAATTGGTCCTATTTAATATATAAAAACATTATTTTTTTTTTTTTTAAGTTATCTTAAATATTTTTTGTTGATGCATATTTTTTTCCTCCATTCATTTTTGTAAGAGGATGTGATTTTTTTTATTACAATTTCAATACACGAATCAATAAAAAAATATTTTATGTGGAATTTAAAAACCGTTGTACGTACAGTGAGTATTTTTAAAGTCAGCGAAATAAAAAGTTTTGAAACTAAACATTGTATCTACATGTTAACAAAAAGGCACTATATGACTCGGAAGTTTTTATCAAATTCTACGATTATTTTTTCCAAAAAGAGCGCGAGAAATGCCAATATACTGTATAAAAAGCAGCTATTGTAATATATTAATTATTTATGAATATTTTCTAACAATCTTGATTATTTTTATTTCTATACTGATTAATATTGAAACTAAACGTTCACTGCCATTATGAATAAGTCATAAAACTGAATAATAATAAGCATGACAATTATTTTTTATTTTCTAATATTCTTGTAACTTCGATATTCTTTCAAAATCAATATAAAACAAGAGCGGCTGTTTAGACTATTCCCTGGATAACGCAAAAGGCTTTTTTTTTCAACTTCTGATTTAGAGGTAAAGTGTACTACAGACTTTTTAACTGAACAAGAAATTCATATTTTTTCAATTTTTGTAGGATGCATCACGTTTATTATAAAAGATGTAAGGTTGTACATATGAGTAACTATTTATTAAAAACTAGAAATTCTCGAAAATTGTCTGCCATAATAAAATGTTTCTGTACATTAGTGACTTTTGTTGCAATCAGAACGATATAGTTGTCTTACCTCAGCAATCAGACTGCCTGATGAGGGTTTCTTGGGTTTTCTGTTGTACACCAAACATGTGTGGGATTACTTATATGTGGGATTATGGGGAAACATTTCCTGAAATTCTTCATTTTATCATTCTTATCCGTGGGTTTTACAGGAAATACATAGTGAAATCGAAGCTACGAATCCCTACTTCATTGAAAAAAAAAATAGGTCTACTCTCATTTTTCTCATTTCATTTTTCTCAACAAAACGCTGAACATTTTTTTTTCATGGCAGTCTTTAATTGAAATTATTTGTTTTAATTAAGCATTCGTATTTTCTGTAAAATATATCATCACGAAAATAGTCTACAAAGAACACATCCCTAATTTGATTTCTATTGCACTATATAAGCCTTTCTTCTGTTCATACTGCTCTACTTCGAAAAAGGTTAATGCTTAACAGTATCATTTTTTCATTCTGTTTTTCTAAGACCTACTCGATAATTCATCACATAAATGTACACCCGTAAATTGAGTTTTTAAGAAGAAAAGTTTTCTGGGGGCATTAAAGAACTATAATCCTTTCGATTGCTTTTTTGCTAAGGTACATGTTTTCTCATAGCTTGGCAAATATTTGAAGAATCTTCTGTGATGAAAGAAAGCTTCTTCTGATAAAAAAGTGGATTTTGTCTGGCGCTGTGTCAATTTCAGTAAATCTCTTGAGTTATTGATTTAAGATCAGAAGGATAACAAGAGAATTTTTTAAGTGATAGAAACCACTTTCAGAACCACTATCTTTATGATAATAATGTTAAAGTCTTAATAGCGGTATTGATCAATAAATATTATATATATTTATTTTCGAAAGATTACGATTATCATACCCTCCCTTCTATACCCGACAACTTACTATAAATATATGCATATATAATTGTTCATATTGCTTACAATGTTTAGTTTATATATATATATATATATATAATTGTTTATTTCCTGATTTTTCATTTTCTGTAAATTCTAGGGGCCAAAACGAATTGTTAAATTGTACGTAAGGGTTTTCGAATCAAGCATTTGATTCAACACAGAATAAGTGAGGTTTAATCTAACTTCCCAATACTGTAGATGGATAGACACAATACATATAAAGATCTAGAAATCTTTGTTAGGATAAAGAAAAAGGCTGTCCTTAAAACAGTCTGGCTTCACATGCCGTTCTTAAAGCTAAGGTGAAAAATTGCGGTGCAATGCAACAAACAAGATCAAGGTGTCCTTTTTGGTAACATAGATTCTGATATAAATCTTCCATTCAAATAGAGATTAACATAAATAATAAAAACAACGTCGGGTTTAATGGCAAAGTATGTTAAAGAAGAAGTAAGATGGTGGTCCATTACCACCATCCTTCAACAAGGGTCGCTTGCTGCTTAGTTGGGAAGTCTTAGCTCTGGAGCTGTAACTCCAAGTTGTGACATGAAGCTCTTGCTGCTTAACTAGAACTACTTGACATTGACTTTCCTTTTGGAAATCATTTTTTACCTGCTTGGTAAATATTTTAACAATTTTTAATTAATAAAGACTTAGATTTATAATTTCAATCGTGTGGCAGCTTTATCATATATATATATATTTGATAATATATAAACTAACGTAGAATTTCCTTACAATATAGATAATTTGGCCTTGAAATCATCTGGAATTTTGGTGTCAGATTCAATATAGAGGTTCAGATGGAAAAAATTACTTTTGAAGGCTTTTCTAAATGTAATTTTCATTTGAGGTACACTTAAATAAAACCTATGAAAATGCCCAAGCAATCAGTCGAATTCCAAAAAAAAAATGATTTCCAAAATAATAACTAGTAAATACTTTTTTTTTTTACTTTTTAAACAAATAATTAAGTCATCAAAAGGGAAGTATTTCACGTTCGTCCTAAAAGTTCAAAAACAATTCGTACATGAAACATTTTAGATTAAATAAAGAAAATAATTGGTAAATGATTATTTTTATAAGACATGAACAAAAATAATTTGGTGCTATAAAATAAATTCTAAAGATCGCTTTGTAAATTTAATCTAGCATTTATGTTCAAATGAAAAGAAAACTAAAGAAAATAATGTGTATTTTTTTTTTTTTTTTAATTTTAAAGTTCCCTTTGTTGTATAAGGATTTTTAATGTCATCCTCTTTAAAAATATGTTTCGTTATCGGAGAATTTTTTACAGTGAAACCATGTTATTGTATTGTTATAGAAGATTTCAATAAAAGCATGATGTAGAAAACTGAAATTGATCTTTATACTAACATCGAAACTTTTCCATATGAAATATTTTAATATATTTTACATAATTAGGTTATATAACTATGCAGCAATATATTTTTTTTTCATTTTATATTCCCCTACTGGAAATATCAATGGCTTTTTGTATGGTTAAATAATACAGCATGAATAAATATATTTAAAAACACTAATAAAATGCATTAGTTTTAGCATAAATTTTTGTAAATTCCTAGAAATATAAAATAAAATTTTCTTTAACCTATGCCTTGAATTTTGAGTACATTTAAAGATTATATGCTTAATAAAACAAAAATAACGTCCTAATTCAAATGCGTGCAATTAGTCACGTTTCATGCATTACATAAATCGCAAATTTCTTTTTTTAAACTTTTTATAATCTGATCTTTTTTGTAATTTCGAATCGTAAGACAATATTCCATTCCATTTCCGCTTTAATGCACTAAAATTTATGATGAATTTATTTAGAAATTATTTATTAGAAAAATAACTTTAGATAACTAAATATATTTAAATACAATACTATATGAAAATGCTGTAATATATATATATATGAAATATGAAGAAATCTGTAGAATGAAACTAAAAGATGAAGAAATCTGTAGAATATATATATATATATATATATATATAAAAGATGAAGAAATCTGTAGAATATATATATATATATAAAAGAAGTAGAAATCTGTAGAATATATATATATATATATAAAAGAAGTAGAAATCTGTAGAATATATATATATATATATATAAAAGATGAAGAAATCTGTATATATATATATATATATATAATATGAGTAGAAATCTGTAGAATATATATATATATATAGTAGAAATCTGTAGAATATATATATATATATATAGAAATCTGTAGAATATATGAAGTAGAAATAGAATATATATATATATATATATAAAAGATGAAGAAATCTGTAGAATATGTATATATATATATATATATATAAAAGAAGTAGAAATCTGTAGAATATATATATATATATAAAAGAAGTAGAAATCTGTAGAATATATATATATATATAAAAGAAGTAGAAATCTGTAGAATATATATATATATAAAGATGAAGAAATCTGTAGAATATATGTATATATATATATATATATATATATATATATATATATATATAAAAGATGAAGAAATCTGTAGAATATATATATATATAAAAGATGAAGAAATCTGTAGAATATATATATATATATAATATATATAAAAGAAGTAGAAATCTGTATATATATAAAAGAAGTAGAAATCTGTAGAATATATATATATATATATAAAAAGAAGTAGAAATCTGTAGAATATATATATATATAAAAGATGAAGAAATCTGTAGAATATATTTCATTATATATATAAAAAGTAGAAATCTGTAGAATATATATATATATATAAAGAAGTAGAAATCTGTAGAATATATATATATATATATAAAGTAGAAATCTGTAGAATATATATATATATATATATAAAAAGAAGAAGAAATCTGTAGAATATGTATATATAAATGAAAGAGAATGAAAGCTGTAGAACATAATATATGCAATTGTAAAACTATAATTATGAACAAAAAAATTGCACAGTTAGGTTTTCTAATAGAATGCTATTTAAATTCAGTCTGTAGAATTTTTTTCTAATACGTTATGTGGGTTAAATACTTTTTTAATTCGTAACAATACTTGAATAATTTCTCTAAAATAATATGAATAAAAAAAAAATTGTTATTTAGAAAATAGAACAGAACATTTATTTATAAAGATAAAATATATTTATTTGAATTATGTGAATTATTATCCAGAATGATAAATACAACAAATTTCGATAAATAAAGATTAATACCTTTGTTTGTCTAAACAGAAACAATAAGTAGGCATATGAAAACACAAATCTCAAATCATTTTATTATATCTTCACCCGGAGTTTTATATAAAAAAAAAAAAATGTTTCTTTCAACGCTTCTAAACTTAAACAATGCTGATAAGTTCTAAATCCATATATATTTAACAAAGCGACTTTCAACCAAATGCTTAGATAATAAACAAATTTCTACGAAGTTTTCAAAATATTCGGAAGCGCCGAAAAGCAAAGTTGAGAAAGGAAACTTATCGCAAACAACAGAATTTATTGAGCACCCCGCGGCATTTATTTTTGCTTTGCAAGTTGGAGATTATCGTTTGGAAGTGAAGTTAATGCATTTTCCATTGCTATTTATCATTTATGTTAAGGCTTTTAAACAGTTTAAAGGATTTTTGTAGAATCTAGTGAGATTATTTATTGAAGAATATAATACATTTCCAGGGTTCCCTGCCAAATGTTATTTTATGAATTTAAAAAGGAAATAATTTAGACAATAGATTAAAAAAATAAATGTAAAATGAAATGTACTAATACAGTATATTCTGTATTTATTCAAAATTATCCTTTGTTGATGTTGTTATTGTCGTTATTATTGTTAATTTCATTTGACAGTCATCTTTTCTCAATAACTGTAACTTCATTGAAATGCAAAAATTAAAATTTTGAATTAGAATACATCTACTGTTCTAGAAATATCAATGCATAAGTATGCATTTTCCAACGAAATTCTCTTTTTTCAATCCGTTTTGGTAATTCCCACATTTATCTTTGATTACATTTTGCTTTCCTTCATTAATTTTAAAGTCTTTATAAATCTTATTTTTAAATAGATATTTTTGTATTATACCCGCTTCAACAGTATATGACATATAATGTGTCACATTAGTTTAAGAGTATTTAAATAAAAAAATCATCTTGACTTGCCTACGCGCATTTTTCACTCCTATACTTATTTTTAAGGAGAGAAAATATAGATAGAATTATTACCGATAGTTGGATCAAAGTTTCTAATAAATATATATCAACTGTTCCAGAAATATCATTGCTTAAGTATGCATTTTTTAATATGCAATTTTTAAATTTTTCTTTCTTTATTTTGTATTGAAATTCACACTTTTATCTTTAAAATTAATGAAGAAAATCAAAGTGTAATTAAATCTTTATAAATTCTTTTCATGAGTAACTATAGGACATACAGGATGTCCCATTAGCTGAAGCAGATTCAAATAATGAAAAAAAATCAACAAATTGGTGTACCGAGTCGAATTTTGCTCTCTTACATTTATTCAGGATTTATTTTTTAAATAAGAAAGACGATTGTTGAAATTATTACCAATAGGCACAACAAATACAGATGTTCAATGTGCTCGAAGGTAGAATACTTTTTCTTGTAATCAAAGCAGGTGTTACATCCAGCGATCGTAAAGGCCTAATATCATTACAAAAATGGCTTATTATTCGTTTGTGAACAAATATAATAAGCGGAAAATTAGTAAAGTGCGCTCTGATATGAGACTTCTCTCAATCTTTCATAAATCTAAAAACTGCCTTTTACGCTTTTAACATTTTATTTTTGAATAATGATATCTCGTTATGGTGAAAGTCTGCTAACCACTGGTTTCTCAAGATTTTTTGGATGAATAACAACCAAGATTTACTCTTGAAATCAATTTACAACATACAATGAGTGTGGATTTAGGAAGCAGCTGTTCAACATATTCAATTATATAATAGCTATTGTAGAAATGCCGATTGAAGATTAAAGTAAATTAATGTGCATTCGCGCGCATGTGGGCACGTGCGTGCTTTCTAGTTCAAATAACGAATCTGCAATTTCATTATCACGTGACAAACAAATACCATTTGTAATAGCTCTGTAATAATTCGGTATCTTTAGGATCTGATTAATTAAAATATTATAATATAATCGAAGGAAGTTGTTGAATAGTCTAGTTAACCATAACTCTTGTTCATATTAACCGCGTCAACAACTTAGGTGGAATGGCAAACAACATTTCTGAAGTGTACGATAATGTCAATATATATTATTATTAACTATCCAAGATTACAAAAAGTATTTTTTACATAAAACTTTTAGGAAAAAGAAAATAATGTAAAAAATAATTAAATGTTCATAGATTAATTCTGGTAATGATAGCACGAGATTTTATCCATCATACACATCTACATATAGAAACAAGTAATATTTTCAATAGAAATGATGCTAAAATTATTTGACTTGGGTCTAACCGTCTAGATAATGGAAGTAATATCGATTATATTCTGAAAGTATGTATTTCTTAATGCAGCCATCTTCAGACTGGTAGTGTATTGTTGTGTCTAATCCTCAGTGTCCTGCAGTGCGGGCGGACATCCCATGAGTAATATACTCATCAGACTATTATAATTATACGATGCCAGGATATTAAAGCTGCAATTAGGCATAATATTTGGCAATAACTAGATTATTATTTCCTCCACTTTGATATGTTTGCCCCTTTTTCTTTTTACTAATCTACATATTACATATATGCTGATATGTCAATGTATTTTTTATTTGATCTTCCAATGTACGAGTATTAATAATAAGTCTGTGTAAAGCCAATGTTAATTAATGATTAATTAAAGAATTAAAATTATTTTGTAAGCAGATGCTTTACCATCTTGAATGTATTACATAAGTGTCATCCTGATTTTAGTTATAAATATAGAAAAAAAAAAGATATCTGTGCAAATTTTACAGCAAAGAGAAACCTTTTCCTACATTAAAAGGCGAAATTTATGTGATCATCTAGATTTTCTAATTGAAACAAAATGAACCTAATCCTTGAACTGCATACAAAGTGAATAGTAATAAAATAAATGAAATAATTATGATTAGCAATTTCAAATACTAGTCACGTTTTAACTCCATGTAATATACCCTCAATCAATTTTTTTTTCTATGTATACACTGAAACTGTTAAATGTAGTAATTTAACAATAAAATGCAGCAATATTCTAACCTCGTATTTGACATAAGTGACTTTGCATTGTGTGCTTAACTTACTTTAATCATATAAATGTAACGCTTTCTAATTATTAAAACATATCTGAGATTACAGACTTTACCACATATATTATGAGTAAATGAAATAGTTTTATTTAATAATCGATTTATAGTCAAGTATATATAACTTTTTAATCTGTGGTTTATATTAAAATACGCTGAAATATGTTATTTTGGATCACTGGACACTTTGAACTGAAAGAACTTCATTTGCAACTAGAATGTTTGATATTGATTGAGTGTAATACTTTAAACGCTAATGTACCTATAATCATTTATGTGATAAAAAAGATTTTCCATTGACATTGTTTTCTTTTTACATGTAAGGAATTTTAAAACAGTTCTTACCTAGAAAATTATAAAAGATTACAATTGCACATAAATAGCCATACGAGCCAGGCGCTTTGTACTGGCTTTCTGACTCAACAAGCGAAACTGAACTGAAAGCTGAGATAACCAACTGGTCGGCAGAATAAATCCATATATTTAACTTTACCAAATCACAGAGTTGCTTTCTTAACTGTATTCATATTTTTCCATCATAATTTTGAATAAAATAATTCCAGGGTTATTATCTTTTGAATTTACATTCTATAACCTTGTTTCTTTTGCTCAATTGAAGCACTTTTACTCTATGAATTTACTCTGTCCACAATTTGTGTTGGATGTCTCACCTTTAAGTTCAGATTCGCTAGTTTAGTCAGAAAGCCAGTGCACAGCACCAAGCTGGTATGGCTACTTATATGCAACTATAATCTCTTATAGTTTTCTAGGTAAGAATTTAGCTAAAATACCTTACACACAAAATGAAAACAGTGAACAATATCAATAGAAAATCTTTTTTTATCACATCATAAAAGGTACATTAGCTTTCAAAGGATTACACTTAATCAATTACTGAGAGTACCTTGAGTGAAAAGTTTCTTCTTAAAAGCAATTTCTTATATAAATCTAGGGAATAAATTAAATATAAAGGCTCCTGAAATGTTTTTGTTTTTTTATATTTCTTTTTTTTGTTGGCTGTAGCACAATAAACAAAGAATAATTCCGAACAAAATAAATATTGTTATAAATTGTAACACGTTGTTTTATAATGTAAAAATAATTATAAATTGTTCTACAAATGTGATAGAAACCAAATCCGAAATACGCTAATATCTATATAGATGGGTTTTGTTTTTTTCTTTCAGAATTAGCCGCCCTCAAATTTTGTAATTAAGTTTTAAAATTTAGACGAAATATTTTTATCTCTCTAACACCATAAATGTGTACATAAAGAAAAATCTACATTTATGAAATCTAATAGAGTTCATCTAAATTAATTTTTCTTTCAATTGTAATAGCAAAAATTTCCAGGGGTATATTTTTAAATGGATAGATGCACAAAACTAAAATATTCACCTAGCACAGGGTCGGCAACCTTTTGAGTCAGAAGAGTCAAAAATTTCAATTTACAAAATTTCAAAGTTCTTAAAGAGCCACAATTTTTTTTTTCTTTCTTGCCAACAATAAGTAGTACTCGTATAAATAAAATGTTTTGATGAAAAAAACTAATCTATTTATTTATAATCAAAAATATCTATTTATTCATATATAAGTAGTATTTTTCACAACAAATTAGATAATATATATATGGCATCATTAGATAATTACTTATTATTTAAGTAAAAAATTAAAACAATTAAACATTTACTCACAACATTAATTTGTACTTCAATAACGAAGAATTGGGCAAACAAATTCGATGGGAGCGATGGCTTTGCATGGTTATTCATGTAGAAAATTTAAACTTTACTAAACAATGTAATTTGTACTTAAATAGAAAAAACAATAACATACATTTGAGCAAACAAATTCAATGGGAGCGTTGCCTTGCATGGTTTTAGAAAGTTTGGATAAATTTGGCTCATAACTTGTTGTTTTAAGTTTCCAACTCGACTCTAAATTTTCATTTGTTCCCCCTGACCCCTGACCTAGCACATTATAATCAAACAAGAAAAAAAAATAATTTCTTAAAAGCAATTTTGAATGTATTAAAAATGCCTCTCTGTTTCACACTATCGAGTTTTATCTTTGCTTTAAGTTGTTGAAACCATATTTTTAAAATGCATTTTTAATTGGAATTATGATGAAGAACTTTCATAAATATTGAGAAACTTCAAAAAATGAAAGATTTTCTTTAAAAATGTGTTGTCAATGAAATATAATTCTCTAATAATGGCTGAAAATTCTCTATTTAAAAGTGATTAACCCCTCGAATGGAAATTGCAGTAACTTCCAAATGAAAAGCATTATATGGTTTACTGTAGAATCTTATTTCGCATATTTGTAACTGAAATATCAAGGACGGACGTAGTTCTGTTTGTTTTTCTGCCTCAATCAGGTGGCTTATTGAATTCCTTCTATTAGCTAACACTCTCCCTACATATATATATATCTTGTTCAAATTTTCAATCGTTAATCAAATACTTTTTATTCATCCACTCGAGTTCAAATACATTTTTTTTTAATTCGTAGTGGATGACACTTGATGTTAATACAGGTTTTTCAAATATTAATTCAGTAATTAAATTTATTTAATTAATTTTTTTTTTTTTTTTAGATTTAAGTTGCGTATATCTACCAATAGATGGCGCCAGATAAATTTTAAAAAATGAATGAAAATTATTTATAAAGGATTTTCTGCAAAATAGTGAAAAAAAAGTAGGAATTGACTTTACATTTTTTTTTTTTTTCTATATTACTTGTTTTTATTTTTCTTGGATGAATTCTATAATGATAAAAAATATTATGTACAAAATGAAAATAACGATTACGAAGTTGTTTATGAGTTGTAAATATTCGGATAATCATAAGCAATAAAGCAAAGAAATGAAGAACAAAACATTCTCATCTTACCCCATTCAGTGGCATGACGGCGATGCAAGTAAATTGACAAGACAGCCAGTAGTACAGTTCGACAAGTACAAGACAGGTCGTAAGACAGTTGTTCTAAACTTAAATTGGTCACTTCTGCCCACTGACGTTCGACGAAATTACATCCAACAAGAATTATCGTGCTTTATAAATCTATATGGGAGGTTTTTAGAGAAAATAACTATCATGTTTAGTATGTGTTTTTGTTTTATTTACTTATTTTTTTTATTTTTTATTTTTCACTTCAAGATATTGGAATATAATTTTTAAACTTTTTCAGATGCTATAATTTTTAAATATGTACTAGGGGTAGTAAAAATGAACCACCTAAAGTGAGGTAGAAAAGCAAACTCAAATAAAGTGAAGGATGAATTTGAACCGTGCTACTACGGATAGAATAAGATGAAGGTAACCATTTGAGAATCTTAATTGGAAAATATTATGACTACTGAAAAAATTACTATTTACTTTCATTGACAGACCACCCACATGTGTTGAGGCACATGGTCAAGGTTTCCGATAAGAAGAGAAAAAGTTCGAATTCATTAAATTAATTAAAAGTAATTTCATTAAATGTCAATAAGTAGATACAATGTTTTAGGCTAAGTGCAGCATAATTATTAATATTTCATTCCGACTTCTGAATGGGTTAAGTGTGTTTAAATAAAACATTTTTGCTTCGAAATTAACTGTGTAAGTTTCTATGTCTGAGGAAATAAATATTTTATATTTTTTAACATGGACCTGAATGGCTGAGTGGCCTAGCGCTCTGGAGCTCAGTATCACAGGTTTCGGGTTCGAGTCCCGGTGGTGCTTTGGATGTTTGTAGTGGTTTAAACCGTAGGTCCCGGTTCTAATAGGATCGTAAAGCGTTGCGGGGGGCATTGTTACTCCGCGTCCGTGTCTTATCTTCAAGTTACACGCGCCCCCTGGGTAATACAAAGTGAGTAACGTCTGTGCAGCGCTTGCCTTAAGGCATCCAAGACCAAGCTGTCTAAGTGTTTGCCAGCTTCATTAGAACAAAAAAAATATATATTTTTTAACATAGTAGTAAATATTTTATACAGTACATTATATTTCCTTATCATTCTTTCTTAGATTTATTTATAGAAAATAATTAAAATTCAATTATCGTTATCAGCAAATCTTTCCGCTTTATTAAGAAAAAAAAATCACACAAGCCGAACATCCAGAATTCATAAAACTTCTTTAGCGCTTCTAATTCACATGTCCTTGCCCAAGCCGAGCGACTAACAGGGTCTCTTCAGTTGATCGAGAGAAACTATGATTGCGACGAATATTTTCATCGTTCGTCGCTCCGAATCGGGGATCAAAATACCTTCCAATCGTCTTTGGAATGTCCGCATTCCAGTCATTGGGACTCCATCATTAATCTTCACTCGGATATCTCAGGAAAGGGCTGAATGATCCTATTCGAGCAGTGCGTAAGTATTTATGGAATATATGAATGCTGTTTTTCTTTATATTTATGCGCATAGTTTGGGACGGTACGAAAATGTATCAGTATCTGGAAAAGTATCGGACTCTAATTATTTTCTAGTTTAAATTTAGAGTGAGTTGGAAGTAAATGAGCTGTTCATAATTTTTGTCGTTGTTTAAAAATATTAAAAATTCGACTTTTTAAATATCTTTTAACGGATCCCTTTAGAAAATTTTGAAAAATAGATATTATGAAAAATTTTACTTAATTATTTAGGTTATTATTCTCAACAGTTTAGTGGTAATAAATTTAGTTAAAATTCCAATCATCTTTATAAATTTTCGAATTTTATGCAACTTTAAATTATAAATATTGCTTATAATACACAGTTAAATTAAATTCACTAATT
>BPLQ01014474.1:0-12005 GCA_021605075.1 Caerostris darwini
TCTAAACGCTGACGTCTCCTTCCCAGTCTGGGTTGGCCAAAATAAAAGCCAAATAAAAGCAATTAACGCATTAAGTTCTTCCGGAAGACAATGTCCTTCCCTCATTCCTGCCGGCGGCCAATTGGCTAGTGCTCTGACCTTTGATACCATAGGCTTCAGCTTCGAATCTTAGCGGTTGCATGGATGTTTGTGGGTGGTTCGGAATCCACGTTAAATTGTAAGTCCCGGTTTAGTTAGCCTAAAGTGTGCATAAAACGAAAATAGAGCGACAAACCAAACCTCATTGCTGTCGATAAGCTGTTTGTGATATACATAAGTAGATCACGAGATCCAACTATGTTAAAAAAATTTCCAATTTTTAGTCTAGATGGTATTCTAACCAGCCAGGCCACAATAAAAAATCTCAATACCACTTTGATTATGTGCGAAAATTTTATTCTATGAATCAATTTTTCTTTATTACAATTTTTTTTTGCATCCAAAAAAAAAATAAATAAAAATAAACATTACATTCTATTTTCAAAACATGGTAAACCTTTGAAATAGTGTTCACGCCATATTTACGCTAAAATCGATTTTTTTCCCTTTCACCCAAATGTATGCAAACAAAATTTATTCACAGCTTGTAAAACCAATAAAATAATCCCCAAGAAGATCAATAAAAACAAACGAATTTTTCCCTCTCCACTTAGGGAACTCTCGATTTTTCCCCGAAACAAAATAAATGACAGATCAATCGATATTCCCTTGAAGGAAAAAAAATTCCCCGTTTTCTGAATAATAATGACTTTATTCACAGCACCTCTGCATGTTCGAAAAAGCACAAATTGCGTCTACCTTTTACAAGGATTCCTTATTTACAACGTCTCAAATTGCGAGGCGTGTAGGGCATTTTCGGAAGAGAGTAAGCACCAGCTGTGAATGACTTAAGCGGAAATCTTTTTACCATCCCAAGCATAAGCGCTCTCTGAATTTAAATGAACCTCTTCTAGAGTTAATAGGACGATCAATAGGTTGGAAAAACGACTCGAGGCTTTATTGCCTTTTGGTAGCAAAATTTTAACAAGTAGTATCTCTCTTTTAACACACGAAGCAAAAATGCCTTTTTTACAGTTATTTCTGCATGGCTTTTATACGAATGACTTATCGATTTCCGAAATTAATCTTGTAAAATGTCTATATAGAAAGAGCATCCTATTATACGAATTAGGTATAGAGACTCGTCTGCTGAAAATGCTGTCTATCTAGAACTTTTCTAAATTATTTACCACGCGAAGCCTTTACCACTCCACTTAACTGTAACCGTACTTCGGTGTAAGAATTTTTCTCGATGTATTTTATAACTTTCTTGCTGGTAGATCATCCGCGGTAGACGCGGGTTTTTTGTGTAATATGTCTATTATTCTATTCTTCTTTTAGTCTAGATGGCATGCTAACCAACCATGCCACAATAAAAGCATTTAACATTTTATGTTATTCCTGGCGACAATGTCCCTCCCTCATTTTTGTCAATAGGCTGTTTGTAGTATACATATGTAAATAATCAGATCCAATTATATTCAAAAAATTCTCCAATTTTTAGTCTATTTCGTACTCTAACCAGCCATACCATAATAAAAACAATTAACATTTTAAATTCTTCCGGAAGGTAATGACCTTTCCTCATTGCTGTCTATGGGCTGTTTGTGGTATACGTAAGTAGATCACAACTATGTTTAAAAAATTCTCCAAATTCTGCAATAAAAAAAATCCGGTAGGCTTTTGGGGTATATATATATATATAAGAAGATCCCGAGATTCAACTATATTAAAGATTCAATATTTTTTAGTCTAGATGGTGTGTTATCGATTTCCGAAATTAATGTTAAAGATTTAGAGTGGCCATGTAGAAAGATTATCCGATTTTAGGGTTCAGGTATCGAGATCTGTCAACTGACTTCTATCTAACTAACAATCGTCAATTGAAACCTACCGATTTTAAGACGGGGACGGATACAATAAATATATCGGCTGGACAGTCCTTTCGATAAGCGTGAGGACAATGGAGGTGGTGTAACCCTTGTAAGTATTTATTAAAAAAATGGAGCAACACGTAGTATCAGCATATCGTCTCCAGCAGTGATGTATTTCAGCATATACATATTTGGTATTCATTAAAAAGTGATAAAATGATGTACAGTACAACTGTAATGATTTACAGTGGTGTAGAGATGTTACAATTCAGTGTCATCTAGGAGGAACTATCTAAATTGAACCTACATCTTATTCCACTTTTAAATTAATAGTTCCAAGGGTGACACCCCCTCTATCGCCCTCAAACTCAACGAAAGAACTGTCTAGCCTATATATTTATTATGTCCCTCCCGATAGAGATATTAGAATTAAGAATTTCTAGAAGGGATTAGCTCCTACTGTGGCCAAAAAGACTTTTGGATTTTTGTGGACTTTTTTTTTTCAAAAACTCTTTATTTAATCTTCCAAATTTATTTCATCGCCTTCAAAGTAATCCTCTCCGTACACAATGCCCTTTTGTCAACTTTTTTTCCAATCTTCAACTAAAACTGTTACATGCATGCTAAAAAGTCATCGGCTTGGATAGCCTTCAGACAGCGCGCTGATACACGTTGAATCTCTTCAATCGACTCAAAACGGTGTTCCCGGAGGGGTCTTTTGAATTTTGGAATTAGCCAGAAGTCGCATGGTGGGAATACGGTGGTTGTGGAACGATATGGGTTTCATTTTTGGCAAAAAAAGTCCAGAAGAATCAATGCAGTGAGAGCTGTTTTCGGCACCAATCGAGATTTGACGGTACCAATCCATTTGAAGTTTCAACATCATCAGCAAGGTCTCTAATTGTAAATAGATGGTTTGCAAGCACCAAATCTTTAATTTTTTTTACGTGAATTTGTCGGTTGAGGTTGATAGTCGACCAGACGGCTCTTTGTCTTCAACGCGTTCTCTGCCTTCCTCGAAATGTTTATATCACTTCTAAACATTTCTTTCCGATATAGGAATGCTCGCCGAATGCCTTCTGCAACGTTCTATACGTTTCTACAAATAAAATTTAATGCATTTCAAAAATCGCCGGAATGTGTTTTAGTGTCTCACAAAGACAAGTGTAACTCAAGCACTAATGAATATTTTGACGTCAAATTTCACACAGATGTCAAGGACATGCCAGCAACCTAAAAAAGAATTGAAATTCCATAAGCATCGGTAATTTTAAATTGAAAATTTGTTTTACTTTTTTATAGTATATACTTTCTTAGTATAAGTAGATCACGGGATCCATCTATGCTAAAAAAATTCTCCAATTTTTAGTCTAGATGGTATATTAATCAACCATTCCACAATAAAATGATTGGCGTTATTTGTGCATGTTTTTCTGTGAGTGATTTATCGATTTCCGAAATTAATCTTAAAGATTTAGAGTGGCCGTGTAGAAAGAGTGAATTCGATTATAGCGATCAGGTATCGAGACCTGTCAAGGGACCTTAATTCAAAAACTTCCTATTCTAAGACGATAAGGGACATAACCCTTTCATTGAGTTTGCGGGCGATGGAGGTGGTGTTACCAATGTAGTATTTATTAAAAAGTAGTAAAAGAAGTAGGTTCAGCATTTTTTTCAGTTATTTGTGCATGTTTTTCAACGAGTGATTTATTGATTTCCGAAATTAATCTTAAATTCTAGAGAGGCCCTGTAGAAAGAGCATCCGTTTATAGGGTTCAGGTATCGAGACTTCTGAAGTGACGTCAATTCGAAAACTTCCGATTCTAAGACAGAAACGGAAACAATAAATATATCTGCTAGACAAATCTTCCGTTACGGTTGAGGAGATGGATGTTGTCACACTCTTGACACTGAGTTGAAACGTCTCTAACGGGAGGGACACCATAAATATATCGGTTAGACAACCCTTTGATAAGTTTGGAGACCATAGAGTTGTTGCCACCCTTGTAAGTATTTATTAAAATATTGTTGATTGATTGTAATTTGTAACATAAGGGCCAGATTTGGTCAAGCTGCATCAAACAATGTTAATTTTCCATACAAAACACAGGTCTGGAACAAAGTTATGAATAAAATATATAATAATTAACAATACATGAGGTTTAGCCAATAATTTAGAAACTATACGCAGAACAAATGAATTTATAAAACACAGTGAGCAGTCTGTGGTCTCGACAATAAAAAAATAAGAAAAAGAACAAAAGAATGAAGTAAAAGATCGCTGGGACTCCCTGGGGTCGTGACACCCGTATACATCTAAAGAAGATGCACCCCTGAGAGTTATAAAAATGGGAGTAAATGTAGGCTCAGAATAGCTAGTTTTTCGGAATAGCTAAATCTCCCGAATAGCTGTTCTTCTGAAGTGCAACATCTCTATCGGGTGGGACACAATATATATATATATATACATACATACATACATACATACATACATACATACATACATACATATATATATATATATATATCGATTAGACAGTCCTTCGTTAAGTTTGAGGACTATGGAGAGGGTGTCTCTCTTATATTATTTATTAAAAAGCTGTGTAAGGTGTAGATTCAGCATAGCTAATCTACACCTTACACAGCCATGCTGAATATACCGTACCATGCTGAATATACCGTACCATGCTGAATATACCGGTTCTCGTTAGATCACCGAAGTTAAGCATCATTGGGCGCGGTCAGTACTTGGGTGGGTGACCACCTGGGAACACCGCGTGCCGTTGGCAAATTTGGGACCTGAATGGCCGAGTGTCTAGCGCT
This sequence comes from Caerostris darwini, assembly GCA_021605075.1. Taxonomy (NCBI): domain Eukaryota; kingdom Metazoa; phylum Arthropoda; class Arachnida; order Araneae; family Araneidae; genus Caerostris; species Caerostris darwini. The sequence goes on from BPLQ01014474.1 coordinate 4,776, forward strand.
CTGGCGCTCGGTGCCACAGGTTTCGGGTTCGAATCCCGGCGGTGCCATAGATGTTTGTAGTGGTTCGGAATCCAATTTAAGCCGTAGGTCCCGGTCTTCTATGACTGTAAGAGCGTCACGGAGCAAAAGTCAGGCTTCTACCTACGGGTGCTCCATCACAACAGAAGCTGCTTCCTTCCCCTTCAATCATGAGTCCATATGGGCTCGTGGGCTTGACCAGCCAAGTGGGATAAGAAACAACAAACAAACAACAACTACTTCTTTGATGAACACAGGTCCAAAAGTCTTGTCCATTGCACAATTAAAAATGTCATGATTGATACATTCATAATCTTTGCATTTCTAAGAGCTGCAAATCATTTCTTGGGGCAAAACAAGCAGATGCTGTTTGAAACCTTTTTTGGCAAGAGAATCTGCCTTCTCATTACCCAAGATCCCACAATGGCCTGGGATCCACTGCAAAACGACATACTTGCCTTTTGAGTCAAGGTCTTCAAAACACTTTTGACGGAAGTAGACTGAGGTGCTAGGGAGGAGTTGATTGCCAGAAGTGCTGCCTTAGAGTCACATAGGATGACTGGCCATCGAATCTTGTTACTGAAAATTTGACTCCAAGTAAAACTGCTTCGAATTCATGATTAAGTCTTTTTATCCACTAACCGGGAAATTTCATCCACCACTAATACTAACGCTATTCCAATAAACTAACACTGAGTCATATGTCATGCAAAGATGTGTGTTGGGTTTAAAATCGAAAACAATTAACATTGATAAGGATTAATAAAATGTTAAGCTATTGAATACTCTATTTCATATATATATATATATATAGATATGCATATATGACCACGTGTTGATAAAACATATCAGTGGTTAAAGACCACATATAAATATCCGTTTAAAATCAATCCGAAATTATACAACTGGATCGTCTTGGTTAGCGCTTTGGTGTTCAGTGCCACAGGTTTCAGTTTCGAGTTCCGGCGATACCATAGAGGATTGTACTATTCCGGAATTAACAGTAGGTTCCTGTCTGATATGACTGTAAAGCATTTGGCGTAGGGCTGACAACCACACTGTGTAAAAATAAAACATCTCCTGTCCCGAAATCCGTCAATAGGCAGACTGTCTTGGCTCTACAGGGGGCTGTTGCGCCAATGAAGAAGTAGAATGATCACCACAGAAATACACTTTCACCATAACAATTATATCTTATGCGTGAAAAGTTTCAGTTCCTGGATTGAAATATTCACAACGAAACCTTTTTATAAATGATAATACTACTGTGAACAAAAAGTAAGATCAATTATTTTTTCTTTCAAAAACTTTTTATTTATACTTCTAAATTTATTTCATCGCCTTCAAAGTAAATCCCTCCGGACACAATGCACTTATGCCAACTTTTTTTCCAATCCGCAATGCATGATAAAAAGTCATCGGCAGGAATGGTCTTCAAAGCGCGCGGCGATTCACGTTGAATCTCTACAATGGACTCAAAACGGAGTCAACGGAGTGATCTTTTGAATTTAGGGAATAGCCAGAAGTCGGAGGGCGTGAATAGGACGGTTATGGAACGATATGGGTTTCAATTTTGTCAGTCACGAAGAATCAATGCAGTGGGAGCTGCGCATTCAATGTTTTCGGCGCCAATCGAGATTTGATGCGTTTGAGGCCAAAATGGAATTGGCAGATCCTTTTCAATTCCAACATCATCAGCAAGGTCTCTAATTGTAAATCGACGGTTTGCAAGCACCAAATCTTTAATTTTTTGGATGTGAGCTTCGTCGGTTGAGGTGGATGGTCGACCAGAGGGTTCTTCGTCTTCAATGCGTTTTCTGCCTTCTTTGAACTGTTTATAAAACTTGTAAACATTCTATACGTTTCCGCAAAAAAAAAAAAATAATGCTAGTTTTTTACATTTCAAAAATCGCCGGAATCGGGGAAAATCTAAAAAAGAAAAAAATAAATAAATTCTATAAGCTCCGGGAATTTTAAATTACAAATTTACCTTACTTTTTGTACAACAATTACATAACTTTCAAATTTAAAATACAATATACTGTCAATAGGCAGATTTCAAAAAAGGGCATACCTTGGCCCACTAAAGGGCTGTTGGAAAAATGATGATGATGATGATGATCAACATTTAACGATTGTTTTTCTGTTTAGAAAACAACAATTATTTTTCATTTAACAATCAATAATTACATACATATACACATTTTACATTCAGTAATTACAGAAACTTTTACAATTAAAGCATAACAATAAAAATTGTTCACGTTATTTAAAATTATATGCAGTTTTACCATAACAATTGTATCTTTTGCGTGGAAAATTTTATTTCTTGGATTAAAATATGCGCAACAAAATCGTTTCATAAATGATTTATCTATATATACAATCTTCACCATCTTGCAAAATTAATTTTTCTGCTTTTACGACTTTACAAGAAATTAAACATCCTCTAAAAATAACCCCCTTCAAAATAAAAAAAGTCCAAAATCTCGAACGATAACTCAAACATCCAAAAAGCATCTGAACTATACAACAGCAATTTTTAATATGAATACATTTCGTTACTGTGCGAACCAACTAACAATAGAAACGTATCTTCTTTTTCCTGTTAGAGCGAGGAAGTTTAAAATCCGAGAGATAAAATTAATATTTGCGAGTACGACAGAAACATTTTTTCCCTTCATTTTTCCCTTTTCACGCCTTGAAAAGGTTGCACTACAAAATGGAAGATGCTTTTCAAAAGTGCAGTGTTTATTACATCCACCCTCCGCATAAAATATTCCACCCTCGCATAAATGGAGGCACGCCTTTTTTTCTAGATTATTAAAACGATACTCTTTTGATGAATCGTCCGACCACCCTCCTTTAATGGATCTTCACTCCCCTAGCATGAAAACCTATCCCAGAATCGTTTGGTGCAGTAGTGGAATAAGGGATGTGGGTCTAAGAATTTATGGGTAGTTTGTGGATAATTTCTTATTTTAATTGAAATTTTTTGAAACGTAGAGTATGATTATCGTTTGGAGTATGTGAAAGTTTAATTTTTTAACCTCTATATTGCTGGCAGGCCTGTTGATGTTATGGTTATACTTAAGTTTTGTTTATGCATCAGTGTTTGATTTAATATACTTAAATAATGATATACGAGTATTATATTTAAACAGTTTCTTATGTGAACATACTTACAGTACTAAATAATTTGTTATTAAATAGTCATTTAATAAGAAAAAATTTAAATAAATAATACATTTTATTTATCATTCGAAACAGTTCACCAAACAATTAAAGTAAATAATATATTTAACAACCGAAACAGTTCATCAAACAATTAAAGTTGTTGTTGTTCTAATGCAGTTAGCAATGTAGAGACAGTTAATCTTGAGGCCATAAGCAAGGCCTCCACCGCTGTTACTCACTGAGCACTACCCAGAGGGCAAGTGTAGCTCGAAGATATGCTACAGACGCGAATCCCCACATAATTAAAGTAAATAATATATATTTATTATTCGAAATAGTTCAAACAATAAAAGTAAATAAAAAAATTTTATTATTCGAAACATTTCACCAAGGAATTAAATTAACTAATACATATTTATTATTTGTAACAGTTCACTGAAACATTAAAGTAAATAATGTATATTTATTAATCGAAACAGTTCACCAAACAATTGATTTAAATAATACATTTTATTTATTATTAGAAAGAGTACACTAAGCAATTAAAGTAAATATTTCATTTCATTTATTATTCGAAACAATTCCCCAAAAAATAAAAATGAATTTTATTTAGTATTCGAAATAGTTCAACAAACAATAAAAGTGAATAATATATTTTATTTATCATACATTTTATTTATCAGTTCAAGACACAATTAAAGTAAATAACGCATTTTATTTATTGTTTGAAACAATTCACCAAACAATAAAAGTAAAGAATTAATTTTATTTATTGTTTCAAACAATTCACCAAATAATAAAAGTAAAGAATTAATTTTATTTATTGTTTCAAACAATTCACCAAACAATAAAAGTAATTAATTTTATTTATTGTTTCAAACAATTCACCAAACAATAAAAGTAAAGAATTAATTTTATTTATTGTTTCAAACAATTCACCAAACAATAAAAGTAAAGAATTAATTTTATTTATTGTTTCAAACAATTCACCAAACAATAAAAGTAAAGAATTTATTTTATTTATCATACGAAACAATTCACCATACAATTAATGTAAATAATACACACTAAAATAATAACAGTAATAACAGTTCACTAAAACATTAAAGTAAATAATACATTTTATTTATTATTCGAAACAGTTCACCAAACAGTTGAAGTAAATAATACATATTAATTATCCGAAACAGTTCACTAAACAATTGAAATCAATAATATATTTTATTTATTATTCAAAACAGTTCAATAAACGATTAAAGTAAATAATGCATTTTATTTATTATGCGACGCAATTCACCGAACAATTAAAGTAAGTAATACATTTTATAAGTTATTCGTAGCAATTCACCAAAAGAATTAAAGTAAATTATATATTTGATTTATGTGGGTATAAAAATAAACTGTTTAAAAAATCAATATCATAATTCCATTTAACAATTTTAATAAATGTTGTTTAAAATGTTTAAATATTATTTGAGTGGGTAAATTTTATAGCATTGTTAAACCAAATAATGCTCCAAATGATATCTGTTATAACTCGTGGCCACGTACGCAACTAGTATGCAGAGCAGCTGAGATTCGAATCCACTTACGGTCTCTATTGTAGTAGCTTTTTTTTAGCAATGTCCAGATTATTCAAGTATGTAATTACACTACTGGCCATTAAAATTGCTACACCAAAAGGCGACATGTTGCAGACGTGGAATTTAAACAACAGGAAGAAGCTGCTGTGATACGTAAATGATTAGCTTTTCAGCACATTCAAACAAAACAGGAATCGGTAGCGATACCTACAATGTGTTTAAATGAGAAAAATTGTTCAGCCAGTTTCTCATACACAAATTGCATTTGAACGTTGTTGCCTGGTGAAACGTTGTTGTGATGCCTCGTGTAAGAAGCAGAAATGCATATCAGCACGTTTCAGACTTTGATAAAGGTCGATTTGTAGCGTACCGGGATTGCGGTTTATCGTATCGCAGTATTGCAGCTCGCGTCGGTCGAGATCCTTTGACTGTTAGCAGATTATGGAATCGATGGGTTCAGGACGGTAATACGGAACGCCGTGCTGGATCTCAACTCGCCCCTATCACTAGCCGTGAAGAAAGGCATGCCAGTATTGGGTGCTATTGGATACACATCTCGGTCAGCCCTTGTTCGTATTGACGGCACTTTAAACAGTGCACGTTACCTTTCCGGTGTATTACGACTCGTGGTTCTACTCTTCATTCGCGCCCTGCGAAACCCTACGTTTCAGCAGAATAATGCCCGACAGCATGTTGCGGTATTGGACGGACCTTCACTTGATAAGGAAAATGTTCGGCTGTTGCCTGGCCTGCGTTACTGAGTTCTTTTTCGCCAATAAGAAAACGTCTGGTCCGTGGTTGCCGAGCGACTGGCTCGTCACCATACATAATCACTATTGAGCTAAGTCGTTGATGAGCTGTGGCATCGCATTGAAGTTGAATGGGCATCTGTACCTCTCTTATTGTAGATTAATACGCCTCGTAGCGGCCACTAACTCCTTCACTGTAAAATGTTGAAGCATAGCGGTGGTCTCATGCCCTTTGACTTAATAAGCAAAATAGATAATTAAATGCCCCTTTTTTTTAAAAGAGAATTATTTATTTAATAAAATTATAAAATGAAAAATTTCAAAAATGTAGATGTTGATGAAATCAGTTGCATGTAATAACCCAGAATGCGCAAAGGTCAAATTAGGAAAAAAAAATAGCTTAGGAGAAAAGCGAACTTTTTTCATCTAGGCTGTTGTAAGGAGTTAATTTAAAATATTTAGAACAGTGCGAGTCTTTTGCTATGTTTACGGGAAGAAATGTCATAATCGTAATTTTGTAGGATATTTAATACAGGGTTATTAATGTTTCGCATATCATTATAGAATTGAGTAGAAATTTTGGGAACAAATTGTCTTAAACTTGGAATCGAAAGAGCACGTCTAATATCGTTATTACGAAATTACCAGGGTGAATTCGTTAACATTCTGAGAGTTTTGTTCTCAAGTCTTTGAATAATTTCAAAACTTGTACGTGCAACAGAACCCCAAACTGGATAGAGAATTCTAAATTGAGTATTGAATTTATTTCTAAGGTTGTAGATATGCGATCTGTAGTTAAGTTTACAATCAAGAATAATTCCTAAGTACGTAGTTTCTTTACACCAGGTGATATAATTATTATATATTTTAATATTAGAGTCTTGTCCACATCTAATTTTATCTTCCAGTTAATGAGCCATTTTTCTAAATCAATGATATAATTTTCAAATTTTCCTGGATAGTGCAAGTTTTTCGGCCTTGCGTTAAGATTGCAGTGTCGACAGCATACAGACTAATTTTGATATTGTTCTTTTGTGGAAGATCGTTGATAAATATATTATAGAGGAAAGGAGCTAGAATAGGCAACTGTACCTGTATATGCCATCCAATCTCTGAATCAACGACCAGGCGTATAAGTAATGTTATTACTGACAAATGTGGTTCTTCTGGGTGCTGATTTCTCAAAATCTAGGCACCCAAATTTATTGAAAAGTTAATCACTTGTTATATCCAGTATAATGTGTATTTGTCCAATACATATCAATTTGTTATCTGCATTTCTACGTGGTGTAGCAATTTTAGTGTCTACTAAATGGCTGCACGGCAGTGGCCGTTTTGAAATGTCGAGGATTATGCACGCGGCGTAGCTACTATCTTATATCTGAATCCTCTTATGGGCTCCTTAATCGTGAAAGGATTCTTTTTATGCACATCTGCCACAACCGTCTGAGATTCGAATCCACTTAGGGGCTCTATTGCAGTGGCTATTTTCTGAAAATTCGAGACTATGCACGTGTGCAACTACTATCTGAGATTCGAATCCACTATTGGGCTCTATTGCAGTGGCTGTTTTCTGCACGTATGAAACTACTATCTGAGATTCGAATCCACATATGGGCTCTACTGCAGTGGTCAGTTTATGCACATCTGCAACTACCATCTGAGATTCGAATCCACATTTGGCTCTACTGCAGTGGCTGTTT
>BPLQ01014475.1:0-186747 GCA_021605075.1 Caerostris darwini
ATCGATTTGGCTGCAATTTTGCATGGGAGTCCCTCAGATGAACACATTTCGATCGCCTATCAGCATTTTTGGCTGCGCCTAAAATTTGTCCCGGAAAATCCAGGATAAGGGGAGAATTTGGCCAAAAATCGACTTGGCCATAACATAAAAAGTTACATAGGAATAATTTTTTTGATGTTTCCAGAGGATGTAGGGCTACGCCACGAATCGATAGCCACCATCCGCGTGTCTCTAAGAAATTATTTGTAGAAGTTACGGGCATGCGCTCGCCGAGTCCCGATTGGGCATTCGCCGATATACCCGGGTACCATATCGGGAGAAATTAACGTGCGAGGCCCACAATGTGTATGTCGTTAAATAGCGTTTCACGCCACTAGTTAAACCCCTTAAATCGATTTGGCTGCAATTTTGCATGGGAGTCCCTCAGATGAACACATTTCGATCGCCTATCAGCATTTTTGGCTGCGCCTAAAATTTGTCCCGGAAAATCCAGGATAACGGGAGAATTTGGCCAAAAATCGACTTGGCCATAACATAAAAAGTTACATAGGAATAATTTTTTGATGTTTCCAGAGGATGTAGGGCTACGCCACGAATCGATAGCCACCATCCGCGTGTCTCTAAGAAATTATTTGTAGAAGTTACGGGCATGCGCTCGCCGAGTCCCGATTGGGCATTCGCCGATATACCCGGGTACCATATCGGGAGAAATTAACGTGCGAGGCCCACAATGTGTATGTCGTTAAATAGCGTTTCACGCCACTAGTTAAACCCCTTAAAAGAATTGGCCTAGCAAATTTATTTCCATAGATATGGGCAAGTATGCGTTTAAGTCACAAATACACGCTCTGGGCGCTCTCCGAGCTGTTTTTAGCGATTTTAGCGTTTTAAGGGAGTAATTTTCGATCGATTTGGCTGCAATTTTGCATGGGAGTCCCTCAGATGAACACATTTCGATCGCCTATCAGCATTTTTGGCTGCGCCTAAAATTTGTCCCGGAAAATCCAGGATAACGGGAGAATTTGGCCAAAAATCGACTTGGCCATAACATAAAAAGTTACATAGGAATAATTTTTTTGATGTTTCCAGAGGATGTAGGGCTACGCCACGAATCGATAGCCACCATCCGCGTGTCTCTAAGAAATTATTTGTAGAAGTTACGGGCATGCGCTCGCCGAGTCCCGATTGGGCATTCGCCGATATACCCGGGTACCATATCGGGAGAAATTAACGTGCGAGGCCCACAATGTGTATGTCGTTAAATCGTTTCACGCCACTAGTTAAACCCCTTAAAAGAATTGGCCTAGCAAATTTATTTCCATAGATATGGGCAAGTATGCGTTTAAGTCACAAATACACGCTCTGGGCGCTCTCCGAGCTGTTTTTAGCGATTTTAGCGTTTTAAGGGAGTAATTTTCGATCGATTTGGCTGCAATTTTGCATGGGAGTCCCTCAGATGAACACATTTCGATCGCCTATCAGCATTTTTGGCTGCGCCTAAAATTTGTCCCGGAAAATCCAGGATAACGGGAGAATTTGGCCAAAAATCGACTTGGCCATAACATAAAAAGTTACATAGGAATAATTTTTTTGATGTTTCCAGAGGATGTAGGGCTACGCCACGAATCGATAGCCACCATCCGCGTGTCTCTAAGAAATTATTTGTAGAAGTTACGGGCATGCGCTCGCCGAGTCCCGATTGGGCATTCGCCGATATACCCGGGTACCATATCGGGAGAAATTAACGTGCGAGGCCCACAATGTATATGTCGTTAAATAGCGTTTCACGCCACTAGTTAAACCCCTTAAAAGAATTGGCCTAGCAAATTTATTTCCATAGATATGGGCAAGTATGCGTTTAAGTCACAAATACACGCTCTGGGCGCTCTCCGAGCTGTTTTTAGCGATTTTAGCGTTTTAAGGGAGTAATTTTCGATCGATTTGGCTGCAATTTTGCATGGGAGTCCCTCAGATGAACACATTTCGATCGCCTATCAGCATTTTTGGCTGCGCCTAAAATTTGTCCCGGAAAATCCAGGATAACGGGAGAATTTGGCCAAAAATCGACTTGGCCATAACATAAAAAGTTACATAGGAATAATTTTTTTGATGTTTCCAGAGGATGTAGGGCTACGCCACGAATCGATAGCCACCATCCGCGTGTCTCTAAGAAATTATTTGTAGAAGTTACGGGCATGCGCTCGCCGAGTCCCGATTGGGCATTCGCCGATATACCCGGGTACCATATCGGGAGAAATTAACGTGCGAGGCCCACAATGTGTATGTCGTTAAATAGCGTTTCACGCCACTAGTTAAACCCCTTAAAAGAATTGGCCTAGCAAATTTATTTCCATAGATATGGGCAAGTATGCGTTTAAGTCACAAATACACGCTCTGGGCGCTCTCCGAGCTGTTTTTAGCGATTTTAGCGTTTTAAGGGAGTAATTTTCGATCGATTTGGCTGCAATTTTGCATGGGAGTCCCTCAGATGAACACATTTCGATCGCCTATCAGCATTTTTGGCTGCGCCTAAAATTTGTCCCGGAAAATCCAGGATAACGGGAGAATTTGGCCAAAAATCGACTTGGCCATAACATAAAAAGTTACATAGGAATAATTTTTTTGATGTTTCCAGAGGATGTAGGGCTACGCCACGAATCGATAGCCACCATCCGCGTGTCTCTAAGAAATTATTTGTAGAAGTTACGGGCATGCGCTCGCCGAGTCCCGATTGGGCATTCGCCGATATACCCGGGTACCATATCGGGAGAAATTAACGTGCGAGGCCCACAATGTGTATGTCGTTAAATAGCGTTTCACGCCACTAGTTAAACCCCTTAAAAGAATTGGCCTAGCAAATTTATTTCCATAGATATGGGCAAGTATGCGTTTAAGTCACAAATACACGCTCTGGGCGCTCTCCGAGCTGTTTTTAGCGATTTTAGCGTTTTAAGGGAGTAATTTTCGATCGATTTGGCTGCAATTTTGCATGGGAGTCCCTCAGATGAACACATTTCGATCGCCTATCAGCATTTTTGGCTGCGCCTAAAATTTGTCCCGGAAAATCCAGGATAACGGGAGAATTTGGCCAAAAATCGACTTGGCCATAACATAAAAAGTTACATAGGAATAATTTTTTTGATGTTTCCAGAGGATGTAGGGCTACGCCACGAATCGATAGCCACCATCCGCGTGTCTCTAAGAAATTATTTGTAGAAGTTACGGGCATGCGCTCGCCGAGTCCCGATTGGGCATTCGCCGATATACCCGGGTACCATATCGGGAGAAATTAACGTGCGAGGCCCACAATGTGTATGTCGTTAAATAGCGTTTCACGCCACTAGTTAAACCCCTTAAAAGAATTGGCCTAGCAAATTTATTTCCATAGATATGGGCAAGTATGCGTTTAAGTCACAAATACACGCTCTGGGCGCTCTCCGAGCTGTTTTTAGCGATTTTAGCGTTTTAAGGGAGTAATTTTCGATCGATTTGGCTGCAATTTTGCATGGGAGTCCCTCAGATGAACACATTTCGATCGCCTATCAGCATTTTTGGCTGCGCCTAAAATTTGTCCCGGAAAATCCAGGATAACGGGAGAATTTGGCCAAAAATCGACTTGGCCATAACATAAAAAGTTACATAGGAATAATTTTTTTGATGTTTCCAGAGGATGTAGGGCTACGCCACGAATCGATAGCCACCATCCGCGTGTCTCTAAGAAATTATTTGTAGAAGTTACGGGCATGCGCTCGCCGAGTCCCGATTGGGCATTCGCCGATATACCCGGGTACCATATCGGGAGAAATTAACGTGCGAGGCCCACAATGTGTATGTCGTTAAATAGCGTTTCACGCCACTAGTTAAACCCCTTAAAAGAATTGGCCTAGCAAATTTATTTCCATAGATATGGGCAAGTATGCGTTTAAGTCACAAATACACGCTCTGGGCGCTCTCCGAGCTGTTTTTAGCGATTTTAGCGTTTTAAGGGAGTAATTTTCGATCGATTTGGCTGCAATTTTGCATGGGAGTCCCTCAGATGAACACATTTCGATCGCCTATCAGCATTTTTGGCTGCGCCTAAAATTTGTCCCGGAAAATCCAGGATAACGGGAGAATTTGGCCAAAAATCGACTTGGCCATAACATAAAAAGTTACATAGGAATAATTTTTTTGATGTTTCCAGAGGATGTAGGGCTACGCCACGAATCGATAGCCACCATCCGCGTGTCTCTAAGAAATTATTTGTAGAAGTTACGGGCATGCGCTCGCCGAGTCCCGATTGGGCATTCGCCGATATACCCGGGTACCATATCGGGAGAAATTAACGTGCGAGGCCCACAATGTGTATGTCGTTAAATAGCGTTTCACGCCACTAGTTAAACCCCTTAAAAGAATTGGCCTAGCAAATTTATTTCCATAGATATGGGCAAGTATGCGTTTAAGTCACAAATACACGCTCTGGGCGCTCTCCGAGCTGTTTTTAGCGATTTTAGCGTTTTAAGGGAGTAATTTTCGATCGATTTGGCTGCAATTTTGCATGGGAGTCCCTCAGATGAACACATTTCGATCGCCTATCAGCATTTTTGGCTGCGCCTAAAATTTGTCCCGGAAAATCCAGGATAACGGGAGAATTTGGCCAAAAATCGACTTGGCCATAACATAAAAAGTTACATAGGAATAATTTTTTTGATGTTTCCAGAGGATGTAGGGCTACGCCACGAATCGATAGCCACCATCCGCGTGTCTCTAAGAAATTATTTGTAGAAGTTACGGGCATGCGCTCGCCGAGTCCCGATTGGGCATTCGCCGATATACCCGGGTACCATATCGGGAGAAATTAACGTGCGAGGCCCACAATGTGTATGTCGTTAAATAGCGTTTCACGCCACTAGTTAAACCCCTTAAAAGAATTGGCCTAGCAAATTTATTTCCATAGATATGGGCAAGTATGCGTTTAAGTCACAAATACACGCTCTGGGCGCTCTCCGAGCTGTTTTTAGCGATTTTAGCGTTTTAAGGGAGTAATTTTCGATCGATTTGGCTGCAATTTTGCATGGGAGTCCCTCAGATGAACACATTTCGATCGCCTATCAGCATTTTTGGCTGCGCCTAAAATTTGTCCCGGAAAATCCAGGATAACGGGAGAATTTGGCCAAAAATCGACTTGGCCATAACATAAAAAGTTACATAGGAATAATTTTTTTGATGTTTCCAGAGGATGTAGGGCTACGCCACGAATCGATAGCCACCATCCGCGTGTCTCTAAGAAATTATTTGTAGAAGTTACGGGCATGCGCTCGCCGAGTCCCGATTGGGCATTCGCCGATATACCCGGGTACCATATCGGGAGAAATTAACGTGCGAGGCCCACAATGTGTATGTCGTTAAATAGCGTTTCACGCCACTAGTTAAACCCCTTAAAAGAATTGGCCTAGCAAATTTATTTCCATAGATATGGGCAAGTATGCGTTTAAGTCACAAATACACGCTCTGGGCGCTCTCCGAGCTGTTTTTAGCGATTTTAGCGTTTTAAGGGAGTAATTTTCGATCGATTTGGCTGCAATTTTGCATGGGAGTCCCTCAGATGAACACATTTCGATCGCCTATCAGCATTTTTGGCTGCGCCTAAAATTTGTCCCGGAAAATCCAGGATAACGGGAGAATTTGGCCAAAAATCGACTTGGCCATAACATAAAAAGTTACATAGGAATAATTTTTTGATGTTTCCAGAGGATGTAGGGCTACGCCACGAATCGATAGCCACCATCCGCGTGTCTCTAAGAAATTATTTGTAGAAGTTACGGGCATGCGCTCGCCGAGTCCCGATTGGGCATTCGCCGATATACCCGGGTACCATATCGGGAGAAATTAACGTGCGAGGCCCACAATGTGTATGTCGTTAAATAGCGTTTCACGCCACTAGTTAAACCCCTTAAAAGAATTGGCCTAGCAAATTTATTTCCATAGATATGGGCAAGTATGCGTTTAAGTCACAAATACACGCTCTGGGCGCTCTCCGAGCTGTTTTTAGCGATTTTAGCGTTTTAAGGGAGTAATTTTCGATCGATTTGGCTGCAATTTTGCATGGGAGTCCCTCAGATGAACACATTTCGATCGCCTATCAGCATTTTTGGCTGCGCCTAAAATTTGTCCCGGAAAATCCAGGATAACGGGAGAATTTGGCCAAAAATCGACTTGGCCATAACATAAAAAGTTACATAGGAATAATTTTTTTGATGTTTCCAGAGGATGTAGGGCTACGCACGAATCGATAGCCACCATCCGCGTGTCTCTAAGAAATTATTTGTAGAAGTTACGGGCATGCGCTCGCCGAGTCCCGATTGGGCATTCGCCGATATACCCGGGTACCATATCGGGAGAAATTAACGTGCGAGGCCCACAATGTGTATGTCGTTAAATAGCGTTTCACGCCACTAGTTAAACCCCTTAAAAGAATTGGCCTAGCAAATTTATTTCCATAGATATGGGCAAGTATGCGTTTAAGTCACAAATACACGCTCTGGGCGCTCTCCGAGCTGTTTTTAGCGATTTTAGCGTTTTAAGGGAGTAATTTTCGATCGATTTGGCTGCAATTTTGCATGGGAGTCCCTCAGATGAACACATTTCGATCGCCTATCAGCATTTTTGGCTGCGCCTAAAATTTGTCCCGGAAAATCCAGGATAACGGGAGAATTTGGCCAAAAATCGACTTGGCCATAACATAAAAAGTTACATAGGAATAATTTTTTTGATGTTTCCAGAGGATGTAGGGCTACGCCACGAATCGATAGCCACCATCCGCGTGTCTCTAAGAAATTATTTGTAGAAGTTACGGGCATGCGCTCGCCGAGTCCCGATTGGGCATTCGCCGATATACCCGGGTACCATATCGGGAGAAATTAACGTGCGAGGCCCACAATGTGTATGTCGTTAAATAGCGTTTCACGCCACTAGTTAAACCCCTTAAAAGAATTGGCCTAGCAAATTTATTTCCATAGATATGGGCAAGTATGCGTTTAAGTCACAAATACACGCTCTGGGCGCTCTCCGAGCTGTTTTTAGCGATTTTAGCGTTTTAAGGGAGTAATTTTCGATCGATTTGGCTGCAATTTTGCATGGGAGTCCCTCAGATGAACACATTTCGATCGCCTATCAGCATTTTTGGCTGCGCCTAAAATTTGTCCCGGAAAATCCAGGATAACGGGAGAATTTGGCCAAAAATCGACTTGGCCATAACATAAAAAGTTACATAGGAATAATTTTGATGTTTCCAGAGGATGTAGGGCTACGCCACGAATCGATAGCCACCATCCGCGTGTCTCTAAGAAATTATTTGTAGAAGTTACGGGCATGCGCTCGCCGAGTCCCGATTGGGCATTCGCCGATATACCCGGGTACCATATCGGGAGAAATTAACGTGCGAGGCCCACAATGTGTATGTCGTTAAATAGCGTTTCACGCCACTAGTTAAACCCCTTAAAAGAATTGGCCTAGCAAATTTATTTCCATAGATATGGGCAAGTATGCGTTTAAGTCACAAATACACGCTCTGGGCGCTCTCCGAGCTGTTTTTAGCGATTTTAGCGTTTTAAGGGAGTAATTTTCGATCGATTTGGCTGCAATTTTGCATGGGAGTCCCTCAGATGAACACATTTCGATCGCCTATCAGCATTTTTGGCTGCGCCTAAAATTTGTCCCGGAAAATCCAGGATAAGGGGAGAATTTGGCCAAAAATCGACTTGGCCATAACATAAAAAGTTACATAGGAATAATTTTTTGATGTTTCCAGAGGATGTAGGGCTACGCCACGAATCGATAGCCACCATCCGCGTGTCTCTAAGAAATTATTTGTAGAAGTTACGGGCATGCGCTCGCCGAGTCCCGATTGGGCATTCGCCGATATACCCGGGTACCATATCGGGAGAAATTAACGTGCGAGGCCCACAATGTGTATGTCGTTAAATAGCGTTTCACGCCACTAGTTAAACCCCTTAAAAGAATTGGCCTAGCAAATTTATTTCCATAGATATGGGCAAGTATGCGTTTAAGTCACAAATACACGCTCTGGGCGCTCTCCGAGCTGTTTTTAGCGATTTTAGCGTTTTAAGGGAGTAATTTTCGATCGATTTGGCTGCAATTTTGCATGGGAGTCCCTCAGATGAACACATTTCGATCGCCTATCAGCATTTTTGGCTGCGCCTAAAATTTGTCCCGGAAAATCCAGGATAACGGGAGAATTTGGCCAAAAATCGACTTGCCATAACATAAAAAGTTACATAGGAATAATTTTTTTGATGTTTCCAGAGGATGTAGGGCTACGCCACGAATCGATAGCCACCATCCGCGTGTCTCTAAGAAATTATTTGTAGAAGTTACGGGCATGCGCTCGCCGAGTCCCGATTGGGCATTCGCCGATATACCCGGGTACCATATCGGGAGAAATTAACGTGCGAGGCCCACAATGTGTATGTCGTTAAATAGCGTTTCACGCCACTAGTTAAACCCCTTAAAAGAATTGGCCTAGCAAATTTATTTCCATAGATATGGGCAAGTATGCGTTTAAGTCACAAATACACGCTCTGGGCGCTCTCCGAGCTGTTTTTAGCGATTTTAGCGTTTTAAGGGAGTAATTTTCGATCGATTTGGCTGCAATTTTGCATGGGAGTCCCTCAGATGAACACATTTCGATCGCCTATCAGCATTTTTGGCTGCGCCTAAAATTTGTCCCGGAAAATCCAGGATAACGGGAGAATTTGGCCAAAAATTGGCCAAAAATCGACTTGGCCATAACATAAAAAGTTACATAGGAATAATTTTTTTGATGTTTCCAGAGGATGTAGGGCTACGCCACGAATCGATAGCCACCATCCGCGTGTCTCTAAGAAATTATTTGTAGAAGTTACGGGCATGCGCTCGCCGAGTCCCGATTGGGCATTCGCCGATATACCCGGGTACCATATCGGGAGAAATTAACGTGCGAGGCCCACAATGTGTATGTCGTTAAATAGCGTTTCACGCCACTAGTTAAACCCCTTAAAAGAATTGGCCTAGCAAATTTATTTCCATAGATATGGGCAAGTATGCGTTTAAGTCACAAATACACGCTCTGGGCGCTCTCCGAGCTGTTTTTAGCGATTTTAGCGTTTTAAGGGAGTAATTTTCGATCGATTTGGCTGCAATTTTGCATGGGAGTCCCTCAGATGAACACATTTCGATCGCCTATCAGCATTTTTGGCTGCGCCTAAAATTTGTCCCGGAAAATCCAGGATAAGGGGAGAATTTGGCCAAAAATCGACTTGGCCATAACATAAAAGTTACATAGGAATAATTTTTTTGATGTTTCCAGAGGATGTAGGGCTACGCCACGAATCGATAGCCACCATCCGCGTGTCTCTAAGAAATTATTTGTAGAAGTTACGGGCATGCGCTCGCCGAGTCCCGATTGGGCATTCGCCGATATACCCGGGTACCATATCGGGAGAAATTAACGTGCGAGGCCCACAATGTGTATGTCGTTAAATAGCGTTTCACGCCACTAGTTAAACCCCTTAAAAGAATTGGCCTAGCAAATTTATTTCCATAGATATGGGCAAGTATGCGTTTAAGTCACAAATACACGCTCTGGGCGCTCTCCGAGCTGTTTTTAGCGATTTTAGCGTTTTAAGGGAGTAATTTTCGATCGATTTGGCTGCAATTTTGCATGGGAGTCCCTCAGATGAACACATTTCGATCGCCTATCAGCATTTTTGGCTGCGCCTAAAATTTGTCCCGGAAAATCCAGGATAAGGGGAGAATTTGGCCAAAAATCGACTTGGCCATAACATAAAAAGTTACATAGGAATAATTTTTTGATGTTTCCAGAGGATGTAGGGCTACGCCACGAATCGATAGCCACCATCCGCGTGTCTCTAAGAAATTATTTGTAGAAGTTACGGGCATGCGCTCGCCGAGTCCCGATTGGGCATTCGCCGATATACCCGGGTACCATATCGGGAGAAATTAACGTGCGAGGCCCACAATGTGTATGTCGTTAAATAGCGTTTCACGCCACTAGTTAAACCCCTTAAAAGAATTGGCCTAGCAAATTTATTTCCATAGATATGGGCAAGTATGCGTTTAAGTCACAAATACACGCTCTGGGCGCTCTCCGAGCTGTTTTTAGCGATTTTAGCGTTTTAAGGGAGTAATTTTCGATCGATTTGGCTGCAATTTTGCATGGGAGTCCCTCAGATGAACACATTTCGATCGCCTATCAGCATTTTTGCTGCGCCTAAAATTTGTCCCGGAAAATCCAGGATAAGGGGAGAATTTGGCCAAAAATCGACTTGGCCATAACATAAAAAGTTACATAGGAATAATTTTTTTGATGTTTCCAGAGGATGTAGGGCTACGCCACGAATCGATAGCCACCATCCGCGTGTCTCTAAGAAATTATTTGTAGAAGTTACGGGCATGCGCTCGCCGAGTCCCGATTGGGCATTCGCCGATATACCCGGGTACCATATCGGGAGAAATTAACGTGCGAGGCCCACAATGTGTATGTCGTTAAATAGCGTTTCACGCCACTAGTTAAACCCCTTAAAAGAATTGGCCTAGCAAATTTATTTCCATAGATATGGGCAAGTATGCGTTTAAGTCACAAATACACGCTCTGGGCGCTCTCCGAGCTGTTTTTAGCGATTTTAGCGTTTTAAGGGAGTAATTTTCGATCGATTTGGCTGCAATTTTGCATGGGAGTCCCTCAGATGAACACATTTCGATCGCTATCAGCATTTTTTGGCTGCGCCTAAAATTTGTCCCGGAAAATCCAGGATAAGGGGAGAATTTGGCCAAAAATCGACTTGGCCATAACATAAAAAGTTACATAGGAATAATTTTTTTGATGTTTCCAGAGGATGTAGGGCTACGCCACGAATCGATAGCCACCATCCGCGTGTCTCTAAGAAATTATTTGTAGAAGTTACGGGCATGCGCTCGCCGAGTCCCGATTGGGCATTCGCCGATATACCCGGGTACCATATCGGGAGAAATTAACGTGCGAGGCCCACAATGTGTATGTCGTTAAATAGCGTTTCACGCCACTAGTTAAACCCCTTAAAAGAATTGGCCTAGCAAATTTATTTCCATAGATATGGGCAAGTATGCGTTTAAGTCACAAATACACGCTCTGGGCGCTCTCCGAGCTGTTTTTAGCGATTTTAGCGTTTTAAGGGAGTAATTTTCGATCGATTTGGCTGCAATTTTGCATGGGAGTCCCTCAGATGAACACATTTCGATCGCCTATCAGCATTTTTGGCTGCGCCTAAAATTTGTCCCGGAAAATCCAGGATAAGGGGAGAATTTGGCCAAAAATCGACTTGGCCATAACATAAAAAGTTACATAGGAATAATTTTTTTTTTTGATGTTTCCAGAGGATGTAGGGCTACGCCACGAATCGATAGCCACCATCCGCGTGTCTCTAAGAAATTATTTGTAGAAGTTACGGGCATGCGCTCGCCGAGTCCCGATTGGGCATTCGCCGATATACCCGGGTACCATATCGGGAGAAATTAACGTGCGAGGCCCACAATGTGTATGTCGTTAAATAGCGTTTCACGCCACTAGTTAAACCCCTTAAAAGAATTGGCCTAGCAAATTTATTTCCATAGATATGGGCAAGTATGCGTTTAAGTCACAAATACACGCTCTGGGCGCTCTCCGAGCTGTTTTTAGCGATTTTAGCGTTTTAAGGGAGTAATTTTCGATCGATTTGGCTGAATTTTGCATGGGAGTCCCTCAGATGAACACATTTCGATCGCCTATCAGCATTTTTGGCTGCGCCTAAAATTTGTCCCGGAAAATCCAGGATAAAGGGGAGAATTTGGCCAAAAATCGACTTGGCCATAACATAAAAAGTTACATAGGAATAATTTTTTTGATGTTTCCAGAGGATGTAGGGCTACGCCACGAATCGATAGCCACCATCCGCGTGTCTCTAAGAAATTATTTGTAGAAGTTACGGGCATGCGCTCGCCGAGTCCCGATTGGGCATTCGCCGATATACCCGGGTACCATATCGGGAGAAATTAACGTGCGAGGCCCACAATGTGTATGTCGTTAAATAGCGTTTCACGCCACTAGTTAAACCCCTTAAAAGAATTGGCCTAGCAAATTTATTTCCATAGATATGGGCAAGTATGCGTTTAAGTCACAAATACACGCTCTGGGCGCTCTCCGAGCTGTTTTTAGCGATTTTAGCGTTTTAAGGGAGTAATTTTCGATCGATTTGGCTGAAATTTTGCATGGGAGTCCCTCAGATGAACACATTTCGATCGCCTATCAGCATTTTTGGCTGCGCCTAAAATTTGTCCCGGAAAATCCAGGATAAGGGGAGAATTTGGCCAAAAATCGACTTGGCCATAACATAAAAAGTTACATAGGAATAATTTTTTTGATGTTTCCAGAGGATGTAGGGCTACGCCACGAATCGATAGCCACCATCCGCGTGTCTCTAAGAAATTATTTGTAGAAGTTACGGGCATGCGCTCGCCGAGTCCCGATTGGGCATTCGCCGATATACCCGGGTACCATATCGGGAGAAATTAACGTGCGAGGCCCACAATGTGTATGTCGTTAAATAGCGTTTCACGCCACTAGTTAAACCCTTAAAAGAATTGGCCTAGCAAATTTATTTCCATAGTTTTAAGGGAGTAATTTTCGATCGATTTGGCTGAAATTTTGCATGGGAGTCCCTCAGATGAACACATTTCGATCGCCTATCAGCATTTTTGGCTGCGCCTAAAATTTGTCCCGGAAAATCCAGGATAAGGGGAGAATTTGGCCAAAAATCGACTTGGCCATAACATAAAAAGTTACATAGGAATAATTTTTTTGATGTTTCCAGAGGATGTAGGGCTACGCCACGAATCGATAGCCACCATCCGCGTGTCTCTAAGAAATTATTTGTAGAAGTTACGGGCATGCGCTCGCCGAGTCCCGATTGGGCATTCGCCGATATACCCGGGTACCATATCGGGAGAAATTAACGTGCGAGGCCCACAATGTGTATGTCGTTAAATAGCGTTTCACGCCACTAGTTAAACCCCTTAAAAGAATTGGCCTAGCAAATTTATTTCCATAGATATGGGCAAGTATGCGTTTAAGTCACAAATACACGCTCTGGGCGCTCTCCGAGCTTTTTTAGCGATTTTAGCGTTTTAAGGAGTAATTTTCGATCGATTTGGCTGCAATTTTGCATGGGAGTCCCTCAGATGAACCGAGCTGTTTTTAGCGATTTTAGCGTTTTAAGGGAGTAATTTTCGATCGATTTGGCTGCAATTTTGCATGGGAGTCCCTCAGATGAACACATTTCGATCGCCTATCAGCATTTTTGGCTGCGCCTAAAATTTGTCCCGGAAAATCCAGGATAAGGGAGAATTTGGCCAAAAATCGACTTGGCCATAACATAAAAAGTTACATAGGAATAATTTTTTGATGTTTCCAGAGGATGTAGGGCTACGCCACGAATCGATAGCCACCATCCGCGTGTCTCTAAGAAATTATTTGTAGAAGTTACGGGCATGCGCTCGCCGAGTCCCGATTGGGCATTCGCCGATATACCCGGGTACCATATCGGGAGAAATTAACGTGCGAGGCCCACAATGTGTATGTCGTTAAATAGCGTTTCACGCCACTAGTTAAACCCCTTAAAAGAATTGGCCTAGCAAATTTATTTCCATAGATATGGGCAAGTATGCGTTTAAGTCACAAATACACGCTCTGGGCGCTCTCCGAGCTGTTTTTTAGCGATTTTAGCGTTTAAGTCACAGAAATTAACGTGCGAGGCCCACAATGTGTATGTCGTTAAATAGCGTTTCACGCCACTAGTTAAAATGGGCAAGTATGCGTTTAAGTCACAAATACAGTCTCTGGGCGCTCTCCGAGCTGTTTTTAGCGATTTTAGCGTTTTAAGGGAGTAATTTTCGATCGATTTGGCTGCCATTTTGCATGGGAGTCCATCAGATGAATACATTTCGATCACCTATCAGCATTTTTGGCCGCGCCTAAAATTTGTCCCGGAAAATCCAGGATAAGGGGAGAATTTGGCCCAAAATCGACTTGGCTATAACATAAAAAGTTACATAGGAATAATGTTTTTGATGTTTCCAGAAGATGTAGGGCTACGCCACGAATCGATAGCCACCATCCGCGTGTCTCTAAGAAATTATTTTAGATGTTACGGGCATGCGCTCGTCGAGTCCCGATTGGGCATTCGCCGATATACCCGGGGCCCATATCGGGAGAAATTAACGTGCGAGGCCCACAATGTGTATGTCGTTAAATAGCGTTTCACGCCACTAGTTAAACCCCTTAAAAGAATTGGCCTAGCAAATTTATTTCCATAGGTATGGGCAAGTATGCGTTTAAGTCACAAATACACGCTCTGAGCGCTCTCCGAGCTGTTTTTAGCGATTTTAGCGTTTTAAGGGAGTAATTTTCGATCGATTTGGCTGCAATTTTGCATGGGAGTCCCTCAGATGAATACAGTTCGATCGCCTATCAGCATTTTTGGCTGCGCCTAAAATTTGTCCCGGAAAATCCAGGATAAGGGAGAATTTGGCCAAAAATCGACTTGGCCATAACATAAAAAGTTACATAGAAATAATGTTTTTGATGTTTCCAGAGGATGTAGGGCTACGCCACGAATCGATAGCCACCATGCGCGTGTCTCTAAGAAATTTTTGTAGAAGTTACGGGCATGCGCTCGCCGAGTCCCGATTGGGCATTCGCCGATATACCCGTGGCCCATATCGGGAGAAATTAACGTGCGTGATTGATTACGGCTAAGTTGCCCTTACGATATATCGTTCCATTCTGTTGAATCATTCCGCTAATATGAGTAATCTTTGACCAGACTTGAGGGAACTCCAGATACTTATTTTAATGAGCTATGGGAAATGCTTATCAGTTTTAATCCTGAAACATTGTTGCATTCATTTTGGAATATCATGCATATTTAACATTAATATTCATTAATGAAGTGCCCTTCGAGATATATCTAAGCGTTAATATTCAAATTTATTATAATACAATAAAGAATGTGTTCCATTTTGCATCATTTGCTGGAATTTTGGAGGGGGGCAGAAGAATTTTGGAAATCAAATATGTCAGAGGCCACTGAATTTTGTTGGAGTACCTCTGGTGAACAAAGTATGTAATTTACTAATTCATGATAAGCTTATATAATAATCAAATAACAATGCCAAATTAATCTATTCTATCTCAAGCATATGCTCTTAAGTGGTTAATTGAAGCTATTATTTTGAAATAAGACAGGATTAAGAATATGAAACGTTACTGAATCAGAACTTAATCAGAATATTTTCTAAAGGCTATGATATTTTAACATTGCGTCTTCTCCATTAGGAAGAAACAATTGTTTTTTTTTTGTCATCATAAATTTTCCTTATATATTTAATATTTTTCTTAGTTCACTTATAATAGCATACTAATTATAGTAGAAATTTTTTAAATAGAAAATAATAGTTATGACAAGTATTTGAATTTAATCAATTGGATTAAAATATAATCATGAATAACTATGAGTATTTCGCATAACTATAACAAAGCATTTTAATTTCAATGAAAATGTAATTTTTCTTTATATGTTTTTTCTTTTTTTTTGGTGTAAAAGGAGAAAATTTCGTCTGGTATGTCGGAAGAGATTGGCAAATGTTTTTAATTTCAGTTGATCACTTCAAAACTTTTGCTATTAACTCGTGATTTGATAATCGAAATTTCTTGCTAAAATTTTCTTTCATTTAAATTTTTTTTGATTTTCTACTTGTTTTTGATAATAACCAAAGCAAAATAACATGATTTCTATTGAAAACCCTAAAATAAACACTCCTATTAAATATTAGAAGCCTATTGAAAATCCTACATTACAAATCCTTAAAGCATTCTTGCGAAGTTGGAACAGGCGATATCTCTTATTCTTTTTCCTAGAGCATAAGGAAAAGACATGCTTATTCCTAACACAAACACGAAAGATTTCGTTTTTTTTTTTTTTTAGAATTTAAAATCAGTTCTCCAAACTGGGAACCTCACGCTTTTATCCACAAGTCACCTCTGGCCTTCAACTGGAAATCAATTGTACTCAGTCAAATACTTAATTAGTCATATATATATTAGTTTTTCTCTGTAAAATTTGATGTATAATAACATTTAATGAATGATATGGAGAATCATTACACTTACCCGAAAATAAACATATATAAAAAAATATGTAATCTGAAGATCATCTTAATATTGTTAGACGCACTACAACTCCATCCATCTAGAAAAGCTTTCGTATAGAAAATCGAACCAATTAGAGATCAGCTCGATAGTAGTGTGGTCCATTAGCTAATATGATGGCGGCGTTCATCGCTTTCATAAACGAGGAGACACGATGGCGTTTATGACAACATGCACAAACAGAGAGGATTTCTGTTTTATGCTCCTTATGAAATGAAAATGAGGGGAAGTTACCTCTAACATTCCCTCAAAAACCCTTATTATTCATCATCCATTAAACCCTTATCCTCCACCCTTATCATCCGTCGGTGAACTGTCCGGGGCATCCATATATAACACGAAGCCCAAAAATGTTCAACAACAAGAAAAAATAAATAACATTCTTTTGCAAATTTAATGTTCTTTAATATTAATAGTAATTATCAAAAATATTTTAAGCACCATAGATGTAAATGCATAAGATGACTAACTCACTTACAAAGCAATATTTGAACGCTTTAATTCTTCCCCTGTTTGGAAATTGTCCCTGAGGAAATGTCTGATAGGGTTGGGTCGTGGTAAGTGACAATTGGAGAGATGGGTTAAATTCTTTTTGTATCAGAACTCCATTTGTGTAAATTACATTTGATATACGAAATCATCTCGAGCTTTTCACTATTCTGAGGAGAGACAATTTATACATTGGAGCGCAAAAAAAAAAAAAAAACCAAAAAAGAAAAACCTTAGAAATTGACTCGGACTTCCAGGAAATTATTAATCCAATGCTAATTATTTTTTTCAGACCATTGAACTTTTAGGAATGATTATAACAAAATTGCTGATTGCATTAGTAAGTTTCTATATTGGGTGTATGTCTGAAAACCCTACCCGTAAAAAAAGAAACAGCTCTAGTCTCGTAATATGTCAGTAAGCAGACAGCCTTGGCTCACAATGGGGTTGTTGCATCAATGATGATGATGAGTTATCAATTTATCCGATAGATAATTCAAAGAAACCAAATTTTAATGATTGCAGTTTTAGATAATTTTTCTACAATTTGCATGTGTTATTATGTATAAAATAATTAAATTTGAATTTTGTTGAAATGTAACAAATCTTAAATTATTTGGGTATCAATAGTTTCTAATAGTTAACAAATTTTTTTGACATATTAACAGGTAGACTAAAAATCTATAATGATTTATTTTACTTCATTTCAAAACTGAATATTTCATAAAGCAATAAATTGTAGACATAATAAAATTTATTTGTATTTAATTACTTAAGATCCTTTGATGAGCAATTCTACAAAAAAAAAATATATGTTCCAAAATAAATGCATTGAATTTCATTAATACACATGTCTTTAAATTCAATATGTCATATGATATCACTAGACATCATTAATGAACTAGTAAAATATTGCTAAAGAATAAAATATCTTTAGTTTGATGATATAGCTCCTTTTAAGACTGAAAAAGTCTTAAAGCCTTTCGAAGTTCGAAAATGATGTGCATTAAAAAAAATCAATTTCAATTTTATAACTTTTATTGCTTCCTTCTTGAAGCAATATTCATTATTTCAACAAAGATATTCTAACCAGACGGAGTTGGCTAACAAGATTTACTGCGTCTAGATTAATGTAGATGATTGTATAGTTAAAATGATAAAATTCATTTTTTAAAATACTTTCAAAAGTAAGTTTTATGGATAACTATACTTATCCAATAACAGCATTTTAAAAAAGCAAATTATTTCTACAAAAAGACATTAAATTTCAGACGAAAAAAAGCAATATTATTTTTTTATTTCAATTTTATAAAAATAAAATAATTTATCGCCTTATAATTTAAAGTTCTCAAAGAAACTAGTAAGATGAGAGTTATATTTTTGAATATTTTGAGAAATGAAAAAGTATGATTGTGATACTACCCCTATACATTGTATCTCATTATCAAAAGAATCTAGTTATCTAAAGGTATCTAATGAATCTTTTATGCTCACATTTTTAATAATTTCAGTATTCTATATCCCAGCGTTTTGTTTTATTTCATTTAGTGAAAAAATTTATTCATATTGCACATTAGTCAGGAAATTTAATTTCAAATAATTCAAAGAAATTACAGTAAGAATTGAAATAAAATTTTAGAAAAAATGTCAGAGATCATAGGAAATTTAAATGTTAATGATATATTCCAGAATTATTTAAGAAAATATGTATGCATTTTAGTTTTAATATCACTTTGCAGTATTATTTTATGACTAAATAATCAGTTTTAATAGACTTTGAAATTGTCAAAGGAAACGTATAATTCGCTAAAAATATTTAAACTATAAAATGGCTTCTAAATTTAGTTTTGCCAGGAAGGAAATAAATTAATTAGCTAAATAAATAAGTTATTATATGGATAGTTAAGAAAATTATTATACTGACAGTTTTTTTATTTATCATTTGAGAAATAAAATTTTATTAAAAATTATCAAAATGTAATCAAATTAGAAATTAAAGTATCATATAAAATTGTAAAATCATAATTTAATAAATACATTAATTCTTAAGTTTACAAAAAAAATGTATTTAATTTTAAAGGATAAAAAAATTAATAGTGAAAGCATTTTCTTAAGATTAATGTATTGGCTGTTTATTTTAAATTTACGATTATCTCTTTGCCATAAATATAAATATGCATTATGTAATGCATTAAATGTCATTCATGTAAGTAGTTTTATTACTGTTTATCAATCCCAGTGGAGATCATCAGAGAATCTCGTGTTACTCGTAAAAGCCACGAACAACCCGCCGTCAAATGATGACAAGAGAATATTGTTAGCTGAGAAAACCTTTAGGAGAAATTGTCACTCATTTGTGTGTCATATATGAGAAACCTGGAAAATGTTCGGTATTTATCATGACTATTGATGTAAGACACTTTCAAACAGTATAACAATCGCCGTTGATTTTTTTTTCATTTCTGAAGGCAGTGACTGCAATGGGTGCCACCAGTGGATTTGAAACCTGAGAATCAGAGTGAAAATGTTTGCACTTAAGCCGCGAAGTGATTTTCCATTAAAGGCTTACAAAATTATTTTAAATTAACATAGGTTTGTAACCGTTCCTTTCGTATATTTGGCAATACTTAATGTAGCTCATCAGCAGCATTCTCTTTATACTGACTGAACTTCCTCAGTAGTGACCAAGGATTGCTCTGTGGTTGAATATCACATCTTTATTTTTGTCATTAATTTTTGAAGTTTGTCCGTATGTAATTAAAACGCAATAAATAATTCTTTTATAATTTCGGTCCATCATAATTACCATTTTTTCTGTTTTCACAATTTTTTATTTGATTATCAATATAGAATTTCAAAAATATACTTTTTTTTCATGATGTTCTGAATTGAGAAAAAAATTTTGAAATTTTATTTTATGGGCTGAAATATCTATAAATTTAAGTAAAAGTAATTATCTCTAAAATTTTAAATTGAATCTTTTTCTAGTAAAAGATTCAATAATATGGAAAATTATTTATTTCTATGGAAAATTATTAATACTATCGAAATATTTTATTATCTAAATATTTTTTACTATGTATCATTAATATATAAATCCATTAATATTTAAAAAATATATTGAAGATATTTTCTCAACAATTAATAGCATAATTAAAAATATCATTGAAACAAAAGAAAATCAATTCATCCCTATTGTTACTGTAATATTATAATATACAAATAATGAGCGTAATTAATGTATTTCTTTATCATGATTTTTCCGACTCTTGGCCCAGTGCTTATGTATGTGCAACTAACTTACAGGAATGGTCTGGTATGAGTTGTTGAATGACTTCCATTGCACCCACTACTCTCAGAAACAGAACAACCATCTCGTATTAATATTAACTGCCTGGTTAGAGTTTTCTTATTTTTCTTCCATACGACATACAATGTTGGAAAGTTACCTCAACAAGTCTTCCTCAAAAGAAAAATTTTATCCACTGTGCCCACGGTTTTCTGTTCGTGTAAAACATAAAAATATGAGCCCTATTGATTTTCCCTAAAAAAAAAGATAAGACTTGTTGCTGAAAGGTGACATGTCCATTTACTGTGCGGAAAGAGTTAAGGTTCGAATCTTCTGGTGCCTTTCGTTGTTAGTCAGTGTGTTCAAAAAAGACTGGATTTGATAGCAATAGTTTAAATTGCAGACAGTTCACATGATGGTAGTTCCCCGAGTATTTTGATAAACGATACGCAAATTCACGGTAGTTACTTTTAAAAGTTCTTCAGGGGGAAATGTTCTCCTCGTAGCTCACTACCACAGGCTCCATTCGAATCCTGGCGATGGCATGGATGTTTGTTAGTGGTTCGGAATCCAAGGTAAGCTGTAGCACCCGGTCTGTTTAGCCCTCGTGTACACAAGATGACTCTAGAGCGACAAACCCCCCACCATCCTCGTAGCTCGCCTGTAAGTAATTCATGATATACCTAAGTGAGATATATACACTAAAGTGACAAAAGTCATGGGATACCTCTTAATATCGTGTCGGCCCTCCTTTCGCCCGGCGAAGTGCAGCAACTCAACGTGGCATGGACTCAACAAGTCGTTGGAAGTCTTCTGCAGGAATATTGAGCCATGCTGTCTCAATAGACGTCCATAATTGTGAAAGCGTTGATGGTGCAGGATTTTGGGCACGAACAGACCTCCCGATGATGTCCCATAAATGCTCGATGGGATTCATGTCGGGCGATCTAGGTGGCCAGATCATTCGTTGGAATTGTCCAGAATGTTCTACAAACCTATCGCGAACAGTTGTGGCCCGGTGACATGGCGCATTGTCATTCATAAAAATCCCATCGTTGTTTGGGTACATGAAGTCCATGAATGGCTGCAAGTGATCTCCAAGTAGCTGAACATAAGCATTTCCAGTAAATGTTCGGTCCAGTCGCACCAGAGGACCAAGTCCATGCCATGAAAAAACAGCCCCCACCATTACGGAGCCACCACCAGCTTGAACAGTGCCTTGCTGACAGTTTGGATCCATGGTTTCGTGGGGTCTGCGCCACACTCGAACCCTACCATCAGCTCTTACCATCTGAAATCGTGACTCATCGGACCAGGCCACGGTTTTCCATTCATCTAGGGACCAACCGATATGCTCACGTGCCCACGAGAGTCGCTGCAAGGGATGTCGTTCTGTCAGTAAAGGCACTCGAGTCGGTCTTCTGCTGGAATAGCCCAAGAAAGCCAAATTTCTCCGCACAGTTCTAACAGACAAGTTCCTTGTACGTCCCACATTGATTTCTGCGGTTATTTGACGCAGTGTTGCTTGTCTGTTAGAATTTACGACTCTTTGCAGACGTCGCCGGTCTCGGTCGTTAAGTGCAGGCGGTCGACCACTGCGCTGTCCATGGTGGGATGTTATGCCTGAAATTTCATACTCTCGGCACACTCTTGACACAGTGGATCTGGGAATGGTGAATTCCCTAACGATTTCCGAAATGGCATGACCCATGCGTCTAGCTCCAACTAACATTCCGCGTTCAAAGTCTGTTAATTCCCGTCGTGCGGTCATCATCACGTCAAAACCTCTTCACATGAATAACTGGAACAGAAATGAAAACTCTGCGCATTTATACCCGTTCTACGCGATGCTACTGCCATCTGAAAATTTGCATATTGCTATCCCATGACTTTTGTCACTTCAGTGTATAGTCCGTTGCTTTTCATCTACTATAAAAACATGATATAACATGATTTCCCTAATATTATAAAATTAAAAAACCTTACGATTTGCTTGCTATTACGACATTGATTATTTCCAATGACCGTTTGACTTCTTAAATGATAATAAATTATCTACATACAAAAGGGGAAAAATATCTATATAACCTTGTAAGAACTTTTAAATGGGTGGAAAACTGACAACAAAACTGAAATGTTTGGTGAAAAAAGTATATGGAATTCTTTCGCTATCTAGTGTTAAAGAGGAAAATATGAATTGCGTAACCTGTTTGATGATATTAATATTATGGACAAGTTATGACTTGGATGTTAACTAGCGAAAGCAATCGGATCCAAAAAAATTGGGTTAAAATAATAGTCAATTTTTTCCCCAATTTTAATTTCTTGAGTTACACTCATTATAAATAATAGATATTATAAATCTTTTCTAATAAAACACATGCTTAATATATTTTCTTTCATTCACACATTTTTTTTTTACTTTATGAAAAGCTTTATTCACCATTAATTTTCCATTGCTGCCAAATATTTTTTTTTTCTATATGGAAGAATTCCTACATGAGAAATATTTATGGCACTAGCTGTCGGAATAAAACAATCACGTTCGAAATAATGGAAAAATTTATTCTGTGTATGTGCAGTATATTTTATTAACACAAAAACAATTTAAATTCTCTTTGGAATAAATTGTTAACGGGGAATTGTAGAATTTGTAATGGGAAAAGGATTAAAAATGAGTTCACAAGCGAAATAATAATGAATGAAAAAATTGTTGAACATTTATATTCAGTGAAAAAAGAATTTGTATATTTTTTGTATATGTGAACAAAATCTATTCCCCTGTCTCTATAGCTCAAATATCTATGTTTATGCGTTAACTCGACTTTCATAAAATGCTCTAGATGTCATGAAACACATTTATAATCCTGTGTTTACTATAGATATCAATCTGGTTCCTGTAATATGTTTTTCTATTTATAATTCTTCACAATCAGAAAATTAAATATCAACATAACAGTATATATATATACACTATCTGGAAGAAAGTGACGGGACACCCCTCGAAAAGTAGAAAAGTCGACAATACAGCTGACACAAGCGCAATAATAGGTATCACGTGTCAGCCATATCCTATAAATACTCTGTGGAGATGACTAGTTGTTTTTTGTCAGGATGCCGCCACGGGAAGAGTTGTCTGAGTTCGAGAAAGGTGTGTTGGTTGGATTGCATCTTGCCAAGGTGTCAATTGGGGAGATATCTCGTCTCCGTAACTGCTCAAAATCAACTGTAGCACGTGTCGTGTGTCGCTACAAGACTGAGGGACACTGTCAGAACAATCCCCGAAGTGGACGACCTACATTTCTCACCAGCAGGTGCTCGGCAGGGAGATTCGAAGTAACCGTCAAACATCCATGAATAACATCGCTAATGAGTTTAGACAAGCCACAGGATGGCCGTTTCGACCAAGACTCTTCGTATCGAGGCCCATAAGTTAGGTTACACTGGACGTTCGACGGCTCATAAGCCTTTGATTACGAAAACCAACAAGAAAGCGCGCCTTCGATGGGCCAAAGACCACCGTACTTGGACTCTGGATGACTGGAAAAGCGTCCTTTGGAGTGACGAGTCACGATTTACCCTTTTCCGTTCCGATGGACGTGTTTGGGTATGGCGTTTACCAGGAGAACGCCTCTTGTCCGAGTGTGCAGTCCCAACTGTAAAGTTTGGTGGAGGATGATTGATGGTATGGGCCTGTTTCTCCTGTATGGGGCTGGCCCACTGGTGAAGGTTGATGGTGCGATGAATGCCGATAGTTACTGTGATATTCTCGACAATCATGTCCTTCCTACCTTGCGGGCAACGTACGGTATGGATGATTGCTGGTATCAAGATGACAACGCAACAAGCCATGTTGCAAGGAGGACTCTTGATTGGTATGTGAACAACAATGTTAAACGCACGGAGTGGGCGGAGCAGAGCCCTGATCTTAACCCAATTGAACATCCCTGGGACGAATTGAACCGCCGGTTGAGGGCCTGCACCCCACTCCCCAAAAGCAAGCCTGAACTATGGAACTTCCTGTTAAACATTTGGAAGGAAATTCCTCTTGCCACTATGGCTAATTTAGTGGAAAGCATGCCCAGAAGGGTTGCAGCTGTGATCCCAGCCAAAGGAGGTCCAACCTCCTATTAATTTTAATAAATATGAGTTTATGTCGTTATAGTGTCGTGTCCCGTCACTTTCTTCCACATAGTGTATATATATGTAATATGTGTGTGTGTTTCTTTTAGAAAGTATTTCTTAACTTTGCTCGTGGTGTTAACCATCACACTCCAAAATTGCTGAGTGATTTAACGTTTGAATGGTATAAAAGACCGTGAATGTTTAAAACTATATTTTTTCAAATATTGGTGAGGAGTTAATCAAGCTGAAGTGATAGACTAGCACTATGGTTTCAAAACATATTTTTATTACATGCAAAATTTTCTTTTATTATATTCTGTGATTGCATACAAAACATACTTCGATTATTTATGTTATATGTGGTTGTAATCAAGTGGATTCTTGTGAAGTATTCCTGAATTTACAACAAAACTTTCATTTTAATGACAAATGACATGAAGTCAATTAAGCAATCTATAAAAAAACTCCACTTTATGAACACAACCTTTATTTAATCGCTAAAGTTTTGTTTAATTTACATGAAATCGCATGCAATTTTGAAAACCCTGCTTTATCAAAACATTTAAAAAAAACTCTTCCAGGCATTTAATTTATTACACACACACACTAAAAAAGAAAGTTGAATTTTTATTATTTAATTTGAGTTTAATTGACTTATTTTTCATGTTTGTAAAATGTGTGTGGTGAATTGATCGTCAATTTATTAAAATCAATTGATTAAAGTAATTTTAAGATAATATTTTATTATTTATTTATTTTAAAGTAATATAATTTTATATACATGCAAAACAATAAAAGCATAAATCTCTCAATAATTACCTATCTCCTACCTTAAGAGATTTATATACGAATGTACGTATATCAATTATTACATTATTACAATATGAACGAAAGTTGTGACATTCAATTTATATTTTTCGTCTAAAATATTTTATTTGTGATTATAATATTTGAAATCTGCTATTCATTTATAGTATTTTTTTTCTCTGACTATTGAAGAAGATAAAATAAAAAATGTCAAGGACAAATGCTCCAAAAAAAAACAAAAAACATTATTACTATCATATTGGTAGTCAAATAATTGGTATACAGTATATTAATAAGATAAATTACAAAAATGAAAATAATTTTCAAATTAAAATCATCCCAATATCATCTTCAAAGCATTGAGTCTTTTAGTCTTGAAAGAGCCTTTCAAATACATTGAAAGAGCTTTTATTATTATTTCAGTCTAACACGTTGCTTTAACTCTTTCAAGTATTTAAATAAATTTACATTTCTGTACATTGCAGAAGTTCTTGTATAAATATAGAAAATTGACCACATGGTTCAGTCATAATTTAACTTCAGTCAACTATGTTTTATATTTCTTTGTGCGAAACAAGTATAAATATTTTAAATAAAGTTTATGCGATTTAATTTTGCATTAAAATTAATACAAGTTGTCCATATTTATTTAATAAATTGGAATGTGTTAAATTTACTAAAATTAATATTTAAAAATATTAAGTTTAATATAGTAATTCAAAACTATTAACTGCCTTTATTATTGTTTTTCAGCTTGTCATTTTTAGCTTATTAAAAATAAGACTCTTAATTAACTCTTAAATATTCTCAGAATGTTTAGAATTGTGTTATTGTTTAAATATTTTATGAAGTAAAATAATTATACATAAGTAATATATGTTTTTTAATTCAGTTTGATTCGTATTTCTGTTTCTTACAATTCTACATATTGTATGTATATCATTTCTACTATTTGCAAGATTATTATAAATATTCTCCTTTTTTTTCCCTTAAAAATTCTAAATATCCTTCATTTAAAAACAGATGCCTTTTTCTACTTTTAAGAATAAGTATGAAATATTAGAAATAAATAAAAAAAAAAAAAAAATTTTCAAAAAAGGGAAAGAATAGAAAAAACAAAAACAAAAAAAAAAAAAAAAAAAAACACTTTGTACTGCAGCTACTTTGTTATGACTAACATAAATGTTCTGTTTTTTTAATCTTTCTAACACATCTATACATTTTCATCCTAGATATTGTAGAAATAAAAGCTTGAATACTGTTTATTGATTAAAATTATTCCCAGAAGACATATAGTTACAATTGAAATGTTTTAAATATTAACAATGTCATACATATTTACTTTAATTATTAAAATTCTAATATATAAATAATTTTCTATTTTAAAAATATTCTCTACTAATCAAAAAAATATTATGCTGGTATTTTCAACTTATAACTCTGTTTTTGTTGATATTTCAATTCTTTTTTATTCCTATTTTTGCATTTAAAGAAGACTATTCAAAATAAATAAATTATACCTGTAATTTGCACTTTTTAAGATGTATGTAATGTATTGTATTTAACAACGTCATATGTTTATTTTACTTAAAAATAATATTAACTATTTTTAATATTAATACTTAACTACTTTAATTTTTTAATTCTAATATTTAACTATTTTTAATTTTAATAACTTCTCTTTTACTGTTATGCTGATTAAAAGTACTATAGAAACATCTTCCGTTTATTAACTTGCAAATATCAACAAAAGTGAATATTTCAATTTTTATCGTTATTCTGTATTTCACAGGATTATTTAAAATTATCTTTAAATTGTACCTGCTATTATGGTAAAATTAGATTTAGCATTAATCAAATGTTTTAAAATATTAAAAATTTACAATTCTTAAAAGATCTTTAAGTTTTATTCCCTCAGGCTCTATAGCAGTTATATTTATTTATCTGAATAGATTTTTTTTATATTTTGAATCGTATTTTATAATAAATTGAAAAGTATTTAGACTTATTAATTTTATTATTAAATATTTGCTTAATAAATTTATTTGTTTACTTTGAATAGTCTTTATTTAAAAAAAAAGTCATATGAAACATATTACAAGAAATATTTTTTTATTCATTTCTAACATTTTCATCCGAAATATTATTTACTTTTTGTAGATTTGTTTTTTATATTTGTTTAATTTTTCTTTGCATTACAAGTTTCTGTTCTACTTTGTTTTATGATTTTTCTCTTTTTATAAGGTTTATACAATATTGTAACTTATAATAGGATTGGAAATATTCTTTCTTCTGATCCTTTGTTTTGATGGGTCTCAATGTTTCAAGCTGCTGTCATTTGCATGCCAAATTTTCTGAAATGAGGCTCTAGAAATACAATAACTAAATTTCTTACAAGATGTAATATGCTTTTAGATAAATATAATTTATTTTTAGCAATATCGTATGTATATTTCACATTAAGCATGTTTTCAATTTTATGTACGTTCTATTCTACTTTTTTTGACTATAAAAATATAGTTAGCTAATATCATTTTTTCTATTTTTGTGGAATCTAAGAATTTTTTCCCATTAATTTTGAATTTAAATTTTGTAGAATTTCTTGTAGAGCGTTAATGTTTGCTCTTTTATTTTGTAATTTATGAGATTGTTCAGATTAATGTTATTTAATTTATAAAAATAAAATTAGAAAATTAACTGCAAATGAATAACAAATTTATCTAAATCTATTGTTTCTATTCATGCTTTACATGGATTAATATATATTCATCATCATATATTTTTAGTTCGCTAAGTGTTTTATTATAAATAAAAAGTCTACATGGATTTAGTAACTATAGCATTACTACTTTAAGATTGACGCTTCTTTTAGAAAATAACAACCTTACATAATGCAATGAATTATTTTTGTTAATAATTTATATGCTAGTTTAAACAATTTAGCCAATCTATTTCTTTTTTGGTGGCATTTAATATTTCTCTTCTATTTCTCGAAAAATAAATCGTCTTTCCATGGTTTTTTTCCCATTTATATCTTCTGAGTTTTTAATTTTTGTTAATATTTCTTTTAGTAATGTATAAATTTATATTTTTCTAAGAAATTATTTAAAATACAATCACATTATAAAAACTGTATATTTACATATATACTAAATAATTGAAGAATTTGTTCTGTCTCACTTTATGCGGGTAATACCAGTGTGCTTTTATTTGTTTAATTATTATTCTTTACACAATTTTACCATAAACTTAAATTGTACATAATTATTAAAATATGTAATCATTCAATAAGATCATATGTTTTATTAGAAGATGTTCATTAAAAAAAATATACACATATACACATTTGTCTAAGATCCTTCATACAACATTCTTCTTTTACTTCTTTGTCCTAACAGAAATACTAAATATGCATAATTAATTTATTATTAAGTATAATTGTGAAAACTTAATTCTTTATGAAAACAAAATAAAATAAAAAAAAATTATGATACTTTCAATGTGACAAGTTTAAACATTTTTAGATCTGTAGTGAATTTGTTATGATTATACTTCTACCTTATATATTTAAAGCTCAGTAAACACCTTAATAATATCATAAAATTCCGTGAAGTTTACTAACATAAAATGTGCATAAAATCATAAAATATTCCTGAAATATTTTCAAAATGTTGTATCAAAACATAGCCGAGATGCTTACAGATACGTAAAAGTGGAAGTAAAATTTATATTATGTTAGAAATAAAACGTTGTCTGTAATTTATCTGCTGAATTAATGTCCTCAACTCGCCATATCTTGTAAGTTTAAGGTCTTCTAGATACTTTTAAAGATATACCCATAAATCTTTATATTGTAAAGTGTGCCTTTGTCAAATTTTGGCGTTGATACTGAAGAAAATATTTTAATATATGAGAGAAATATGTGCCAATATGAAATATTACAATGTATTCTTTGTAATACTTATCAAATAACTTAAAATAAAAAATATATTTCAATCAACATTAAATTTATATTGAAATTTCGCAGTAGAACTTTGCTAATGTGATTCCTTTTAAGTATTTAGAATAACTGAAATTAAAAAAACAAAAAACAAAAAAAACATTCAGATGTCAAGAAATGGAAATTAAAATTCTGCATTAAAATAACTTTAAAAAATACTAAAGAACTTCGACGTATTCGGATTTTTTCTGATGACAAACATTAAAATATATTTTTTTTACTATATATAGCAAGTAATCTTTTACCTGGTA
Source organism: Caerostris darwini (assembly GCA_021605075.1). NCBI lineage: Eukaryota > Metazoa > Arthropoda > Arachnida > Araneae > Araneidae > Caerostris > Caerostris darwini. The sequence continues at coordinate 29,241 of BPLQ01014475.1, forward strand.
AGGAAAAAAAGAGATTTTCTATGACAATTCAATAAAAGTTCAAAAGAAAATTATAAACATACTTTTAAACCTTCTTTGTAGTAATAATATAAGTTTAAATAATATCTGCCAATATATTATTTCTGATAAGATGCTTCAATAAGGAGTTTCATCAAAGTAAAATAATAAAAATTAAATAAATAATTAAGAAAATAATAATTGAACCATCAATTGCTAACGAGGCGTTTCATCATTCTGTTAACAATTCATGGAATTAATCGCAAAAATAAGTGTTCCACGTATATAATTTTTATCAACCTTGAGTATTGCAAGTACCAGATATCCAGAAATATATATTTGTGTTAGTGCCTTATATATATATATATATATATATATATATATATATAAGTAAGTATAGTAAGTAATATATAAGTAAGTAAGTAAGTATAAGTAAGTAATATATATATATATAATATATATATATATATATATATATATAAAGCAAGTCGCTTCAAAAGTAATAGTTTAATAAAAATACAACATTTAAATATAAAACAATATCGCCAAGACTACAATACTTATTAGAACATTCATATCCAAAGAAAATTCATACAAAGTGAAATACCCAGAGTAGTGGTGATATCTATGATAATTCAAGAAACTAATAAGTAAACAAGACTTCTTAGATTTCGGCAATCCTGCGTTATTCCGATGCAGGAAGATTCCATGGAGTCAGATGATGTAGTGGTGTTTTGTTAATCGAATTTTCTTGTATCGTAGCGACCATGATGTTTCAGTTTACAATTTCATATGGTCCTTGATTCTTTGGAAGATCTCTTGATGACGTAGGGTTCACCACTTCAATACTTTATTTTCTTATCGTAAGTCTTTTTATTTCTCAAGTGTATCTTTTTCATATTTGTTTTGGCTTTTCTGTGTCCATCAAAGTTTGGATATGTAGGTTTTACATGAAAATTTCAGGGGTAGGAAAGTGAGCTCTTCTAGTAATGGAGAAATCAGCACAAATCGATCGTCTATTTACTTCCTAACAACTACATAGCTATTGGGCCATTTTGGCACAGTCTGTGTTTTCAAACTACACACATGCAAATCGGTACGATCGACCACTCTGGACACATGACATCATAGATTCTGGACATCATCTTCAATAAAATCATATTTTCCAAAAACATTTCTCAATTCTCCGTGAGTAGATGAACTCAAGCCAAAGGCACCCAAATATATATTAAGTTGATTAATGCTATTTCAATTTTGTTACTGACTCGACATGGCAGAACGATTATATCGTGAAAAGGAACAGCTTTCGTATGTCGCTTGCCTCTTTACTTAAATCTTTCTTGGTTTTTTCATTATCATTATGAGAAAGAGATACTTTGACGTGCCTTGAAATTTCAATAACTAGAATAACTTCAAAGTTCATTATGCGAGTAGGAAAAACATGGAATTTTAATAAAAAAATATATCTTTATTAATAGAAACGTTTTGTCAAAGATACAAATAGTTTTGATGTTGTTTTTCCTAATTCATGATACTTTAGTGCTTTTATCTCTCAGTTTCAGGTGCACGAATATTCACATAAGCGCCTATGAAATTGTTTTACACAAAATATTTATTATATGTGCAGTTTTAATTTATTTTGAAACAATATCAAACATTAACTTTTTAAACACTATCAAAATAAAAGAATAAAAAAGTAGTTATACATTTCCAACATAACAATATTTAAAAAGAAAATTATATTAATGATATATTTGTAGTAAATCTGAAAAAGAATTCTTAAAGTCTTTATAAATGTATTAATAAATAAATGATTTCAAGTAAATATACATGGTCATCACTATTTACATTTAACTAAACACATAATTATAAATCAAATAGATATTAATTTAATGTTTCCACCATCCACATCATTTAGTATTTTTAAATGTAAGCACTATAAATAAAGCTGTTGTGATTCTACTTCAGCTATAATTTAAGTCTACAATATTTCTGTATTTACATTAAAATATTCTTACATTCTTAAGAATTCAATAAAAGTCACAGAGGAATAAATATTGGCTGAAATGAAAAGGGTATGTCATAAAACATTTGAAATCATTCGATAAACTTAATCATTTGTAAATCTAATCATCAGGAATGAGATAATATTATCCAAAAAATTTATATTTGCAAAGAAATTATAGTAAATAGAGAAAATGATATTATTTTGAGATAAATTTATTATCCTAGTATTGAAATTAATTATTTTATATGGCGCAAATTAATAATTTTGTCTCAAGAGAAAGAATAATTAGTTATTACTTTAGGAGCATATTAAATTCTTCAACATATTATTTCACTATATGTTTTAAGAAAATAATTAAATTATATATTATATAATTTAAATATTCATATACGTTATTGAATTAGCAGTTTTAAAAATTCATTAAAACACTCTAGCTATAATTTAAATATTTATTTGCATCATTTACTGATGTCTTTGTTTGTATGATACTGTAATGACTTTTGGAGTCCTATCGTTTTATTGTATTGATTTCTTTGTTTAAAAAGTACGTTAAATTTAAATTATAACTAATTTGCCATGATGTACCATAATATGCATAATAATTAATAGTTTAATTTATCATAATATACATAATTCATTATGTTTTTTTCTGAGGATTATCCGATTGCATATTAAAAAAAAAAGAATTTAAAGTTCCACTATTAATATTATTTTTGAGATTAGTTATTTGTGGAAGTTTGTTCACAATTAGCTACTTTCAATATGAAGTTTCATCATAAACAGATTTTGCAGAAACATTTTTGCTCATTTCAAAAGATATTACGATTTATTTTAAATAATAAATTTCCTACTAATAAAATTTATGACTTTTTTTTTCATTTAGTAAAACAGATTGTATATTTTTGAAACAAAGAGGAAACATTTTCGAACCACGATAATCCATCCAATAGTGGTAACATACAATAATCTGCTTGTTAAAAGATAAGGTCTTAAATATTCTTACTTCTCTGAAAAGGCTTTTTCCTTCAAGAATTTTTCTTTTAGAGCTAATATTTTTTAATGAATTATAACAAAAAATTATTACTTTAGAAAATTGCTATATACATGATTTTTTTTTTAAGTATTAACATAAAAAAGTAACATAAAATATTAAATTTATTTTTTATGTTCCATCACCATGTTAAGTCCATGTCAAACTAATATGCACACTAATAAAACTAATATGCACGGCAACATGCACAAAACTAATATGCACTGTAAACTAATATGCACGGCAACAGGATTTCCATCGTTGTAGTGATATCATGAATATATTCCAAAAGGCCCTCATAGTAGAGAGACCATTAGAACCACTCAGGTGGCTAAATGGAAATGGATGAATAGAATGGATAAATAGAAAGGCATTCTTTCATATTTGTATATAAAAGTGCAGTAGTCGTTTTGATGTATGGTGGACACATCTGGATCTATAACATGTTTAATTATAAATGAAACGCTTTTCTTCAAGAGCATTAATTAAGAAATATCGTTCCAATCTTTAATTTTTGTTATAATTTTGGATTTGTATAAGAAAAAATTATTTTTAATAACATTGCTTTATTTGTCAATATGTTTCAGATAAAAAAAAAACATTATTCTTCACAGTTTAATATATAATTAACATAAACAACAATATTATCTTTCCAATGTTAATGAAATATTACTTACTTCCATGGGATTTATAATGATTTTAGAATTACATGTTTCTCCATGAACTTCTAGATAATAAAATTATTTAAATTAGAATGATATTAATGTTGTCTTTTATATATTGTTGTGCAATTTTCTTAAAGAGGAAATTATATTTACATAAAAGAAATCTAAAAAAAAATTGGTTCATATATTTTTTTTTAAACTAGAAATTCTAATACAATTACAGGCCTTACTATATACATAATAATTTATAACTTTTGATGTAAATTTTAAAATAGTGATTAATAAATAAAATAAGTAAATTGGATTTTAAGCCATTCTAGGTATAAATGAAACTAGTTCCTTGTCGGCTAAATGGACAGTTCATTGCGCCTAATGATTCTCTTATTATGCGAAAATTTTGAGCAGAACTCCGAGCTACTTAATTTAATGGAGTATTATAAAACGCTAATCAATCTCAGTTAGCTCATTCTGTTGTGGAAAGTAAGACGTATTTTAAATTTCATATTCATTAATTTAATGCCTTTTGGGAAGTATCTCTTGCATTAAATGTCAAGGCATGGTGTAGTAGGTAAAATAAACAATGCTCTTTTGCATCATCTAAGGATAAGTTACAGGGGAAACTTTTAGGAGACGAAACACTTTCGAGACTATGAGATTTGCTTCACAAAACCTCTGGTGAACAAAGCATACATCACATATTCGTCCAATATATACTATAATAAATTATGTAAAAATTCCTGGATTTGTCGTAGTTAAAACTATTTGAATACAACATGGAGATTAATAGTTTTAAAATTTAAATATTATCCTTCCCTGAAAAGAATTTAAAAACTTATAATATAAACTAATTTCAGGGTACTTTGTTGCTATAGTCATAATAAAATGCAACAGCTTCATTAAAATCATAATTTACTTAGAATGTAAATAAAAATTTATTATGAGCTCTGAAATGGTAATATTTATTGTAACTGTATTGTTTGTTGTAAAAGTATTTATTGTAAATAAACTATGTTTACAGCAATATTCTCATCAAAAATCATTGAGTCTAAGAACGATTAACAGTCTAATTAGGATAAAGCTTTGTTTATTTGTAATAATAAATATAATTCTAATTATAATTTTAAGTTAAGTGTATTAAGAAATAAATAAGAGACTATTGAGCAGTTATTAAGAATGAATTGATAAAAATATACTTTTTGATACTGCGATTAAGAAATTTTTTTATCTCTTATTTATCCGGTATTATAGATATTAAATTGATATATAGTATGAAAAATATTATTAGTTTATTCACTATTTTTTAGGAAAAATAACTTTTCTAACTATACATCGGTACAATATATTTTTAATTTTTGTCATATCATTTGTAATATGTTATGTACAACGATATACATTTGAATACGACAAAAGAATTGAAATTTATTTTTACTAGTTCCCTTTTTTTAAAATTCAAAATTTATTTTATCGTTATTTATTTATTTATATAATTTCATATTTTTTCTACTCGCATGTTTTCTAATAATTGTTTTCGATATTTATCTCAATTACACGATCTCCAATATTATAGAAGCACTATTTCATAGATTTATACAAGTGAATTCTACAATCGAATAACATCCATCGACAATATTAAGAACCAATACATTTGCTATAAATAAAAACATCCTAATCAAAGTAAATCATAGAAACATTTCAGCATTATCCATCTAGAAATGTCTTCATATCGTAAATCTATGCAATTTTAGTAAGTAACAGGCTCTTCTAGGCACCCTGTATGGAGACGTAAGGATTGAATAAACCACAGATGCAGCACCATTCTATGTGCAGTCCATCTTCGAAGGGAAAGGCCATTTAATTCACCCTCTATTCCGGAGACGACGCTGAGGGACGGTCTGATGGGGTCAATGTGTTGTGATGAGTGACCATTGCAGCGGATGGGTTAAACTGCCCCTGGATTAAGACATCCATCTGCGTAAATTATCTTTGATGGGCATGATCCTTGTAAGGTCTTCCTGTTCTAAGGAGGAGGAAAGTGATTTGTATTGGTTTACTGAGAGTGACTGGAGCCAAAAAACTAGGGATTGGTCCAGTCATCAGGAAATTGCCGACCAAGATTCTAATAATTCGTATTCAGATAACTGAAGCTGTCAGAAAATAAGATTACCAGTTGTTACATGTTCTCCCTGTGTTCCATAATAATAGTTGCAGATGATTTTAATTTGTCGTTAATAATAGTAACAAACGAAAGTAAATGTAGGAAACATTTATGTAAAAAATAGACTAAAATTGCAACAAATAATACTCTTATTTTTTTTTTATTTTGAATGCTCGGATAGTTTCTATCAAATGTGAATAAGATCCTTAAACTCCCCAATCTTTCTGTCAAGAAGTACTTTTGACTGACAAAATTCTACTTGCATCTTTCTTATTCTTTTCTGCACGAAATGTTTTGATGATGATTGAAACTCGTTTTATGGAATTTACTTATTTCAAAATTTTAAATAACGTAGATTTTTGAACTTCAGTGGCTTGAGCTGTTGATCTTATGGCCTCTCTTCTGCAAAGGGGAACGTGTCTAATTTTTTCACATTAATCTTTACATTTACGTCCACGTTTTTTTTTTATATATAGAACCAGTATTAGCACAGGATTCATCTTTATAATTATTATGGGACGCACGTTTTCAAATTCTTGATAGTGTCTTCTAACGTAATTTCACCTTTCTGCAAATATTTTCTTTTTTTGATGCCTCAAGAACTGGACAATTGCAACTCAAGCTATGCTTGAAATCTCGAAATCTATTTACAAAGGAATGATGTTAAACTGAAATAAAACAATTGATTTCGATCAGCAGATGGAATTAGAAAAATAGTGAAAATTCATAATAATTAAGTTAATCTAAAAACTGAAAGATGCCAAAACAAATGACAGGTATCATAGAACATTGATTTTGGTTGAAGACTTTGTAATTTTAAGCTACAACAACATAACTTCAGCTGCATTCGCCAATAATTCCCTTTTGAATATTCATTAGCTACTAACATTATGGAACAAAGGGGATATTATTTTTCATTTGAGAAAATAATACAAGTAAATATTAATTTGAATTACGAACTCTTTTTTTCAGTTATTACGATTAAAGTGATCTATATTATTATATTTTTCATCATCATTTTAATGGATTATCCGGAATAAATGCATATCACATATACGCTCGAATTCCTTTCCTGGTCTTATTTTTCTATTCGAATCCAATATATGTTTCTTTCAAGTTAACTCACGTGGAAATTTAATTTTGGTCTTCTTTTTGTTATTCTTAAGCAGATAATTCACGATATTGTACAACTTTCAACGTTCATTTTATTGAGATTGCATGTTGTTTTGCAGATTTTTTGAATCCATATCATTCAGGAACTGAGTGTTATTTATTACTTATGGCCAATTTCTGCTATTTGTTTTCAAATGAATGAAGACATAATGAATGATAACAGCAGAAATATATAGTATGGTGATGTCGATAGCTCTGCTGATGAATCATAGTTTTGATTCTATTATTGTTAAATAAACAGGAAGAATTGGGCATTTTTGTCTGTTTCGTTGTAATAATAATGTTGTGGTTATTATTAAATATTAATAATACATATATTAATAAAATCCGGATAAAAATTAACTAAATAAAGCAATATTGTTTTAGATTTAAGTAAAAAAAATTGTCAATCGGAGCGTCGAAATTTATTCATAAAGCATAATGGGGATTTATGATAGAACTAAAGTTAAGGAAATTATGCTAGTAGCTAATAAAATTGGAATAAAATATATATTTGATCAAATGGTCTCCTACATAATGTAAAATTTAGAATAATCGTTAAAATAAAAAATCTGGAAAATAATGAAAATCATTGATTTATGTCTAGTAAATTTTTACTAAAAGGTTTTACTCATCTTTCGAATTTTTGAAATGCAAAAAGAAATACTTTCAGATATTTGAGAATCTGTAATACAGTATGCTTCTGCAATGGGCCATACTTTAAAAACTATGGCCAAAATGGGCTATACTTTTTTGAAATACAATGTAACAATGCAGTAAATTGAAAAAAAAAAATTGAAATTGTTTGATTCATCATTTCTTCTAATCTAAGTTATTATGCTTACGAATTCTCCCAATTGGTCATTTACGTTATGACAATTAAAAGGTGTTTTTTTGTTAAAATTCAACAGTGATATAAAAATGCTGTATTTAACACGACTGGAACTTGACACGGATAGGAGTTGAAATTCTTTAAAAAAAAAAGGGGGGGGAGTTGTTAGTGTATATTTATCTTACAATGTATGAATATTGCATTTATTCATGACTAAAGTTTTAATTTAATTTTTCAAAACCTGAGTTTGGTACTCATACCAATTTTCTCTTTTTACTTTTTTTATTTATGCAGTACTCTTTTAGAAATCAATTTTACGAATTCTAATTTCTGTAATAGAGGTGCGGAGATCTTTTTCTCCTGGAACTCTCATAAGGCAATACATTTACCTTTGTATGGATATTGCCTTTGGAGATTCTATGTTTATTTTAGATCTCAAGAGGATTTACTCAAATATTTTAAACATCTGCAACAACATACAAAGTTCTAATTATTTTTTTTTTATTTGAAAGCAAACATTACACGTTCTACATCCACAATGTTTAAGTCTTTAATCCTATAGACATCCGTTTCAAAGGAATCTGTTTAACAGTTGAAATTTTGGTTTCGCACGTCTGTCATGGAAGTGTCATAGGTACTGCTTGAGTATGGTAAAAAATCTAATACACACACAAAAAACTGATCTAAAGAAGTCTTTAAGGAGTTTAAAATTGCAAGTACCCCAAAGTTGAAAAAAGACATAACATAGAAATATGTATATAAAACTATCACCTCTAAACTTGATATTTATTTACTGTGCTAGTCTGACCTTATAAAGTCGAGAAATAGGATCAGGCCATTTCTTGTTAATAAATATCATTAATTTCCTTGAATTCTCTATGGTGCTTTAGGTCAAAGTCTTCATCTTTTTCAAGCCACTGAATAATTAAATTTGAAATTTCAGTTTTATTTTTCCGATTTCTTTGTTTGCATTTGTGTTATTTTGTTGAATCTAACAAATGAGTAAAATGCTTCAGGATGTGGAAAAAATAAATTATTTATAATATTTCTTCTACTAAAGATTAATTTTTTTTACGATTATTTACAATTATGACATTTTAGTTTATCAAATGTAATTCTAGCATAACAATTTTAGCAATTCTATGAAAATATTGAGAATCGGAACGTTTATATCGATACTTGGAGAGACATATCAACCTTTTGATATTCATATCCCATAGTGAGCTCTTTCTAATGTAAGATTTAGTTCATTGAATTATTCCATCAAAGTAGAGGACGCCATGTTGAAAAACGAGATCCTGTTCTACAAGTCTTTAGTTAAGTAATTGATTAAAAGTTTTATCTAATTACAGAACTCATCGATAAACAGACGAGAAGTCTTGCAAATTATTTACTCTATCACTTTGGTCTTCCCGAGACAGATTCGATTACTGTGGAAGGTCTTCTTTCATCTTCGTTGCTAATCAACTTACATCAAAACGCAGCGATGCGCGATTTATTCTTTATAAACATCCTTATTTGTGGTGCATCTCGCGCTAACTTGCTTAATATCTTAACTGAATTGAAAGTTCGTACCTTAAAAAGTTCATTTTTATTTTCAACGTTAATGTGTCTCTAAGACCTCAATAAATTGAAGATGAAAACAAATTTTATTTTTATGTACGTACTAATAGCACATCACTGGTCAATCGTTAGAATAAATTAAACGTAAATAAATACATTTGAAAAGATTCTAAAATTTGGTTAATATACATTTTGAAGTTATATGTCTTGCATCATTAACAGGCTTTAATATTATAAAAATAAATATTATTAAAATAAAGAAATAAGTAAATTAAAGGGATTTAATGCTAGACCTTTTAAGTATTTTCCATTCTTAATAAAGTCTTTTAAAGTTACATTAAGATATTGCATTAAAATCTGTCAAATTCAGTTTTGTAACTTAATGGTTCCATTTTTTGAAGAGGTATCCCTTATTAAGAATAAATTTTTTAAATTAAATTGCTTAACAAGTTTTGCAGAGTCTAGACTTATAACAATGATTGCACTGCCAAAGTATTATAGCGTTAAATTCCAAATACGTTTTAAAATTAAATGTTTTAATAACTATAATTTTATTATTTTTTTAAATGTAACATAATTTTCTAGACATATACTAAACAGGAGACTTAAATTCAAAACTAATTTCCTCCGATTTCAAGATATAATCCAAATTTCCTAAGCAATAGATTAAAATATGTAATTGATATTTTTTGTGGATCTTGCGAAAAAGAGGCATATAAAGAAGACGTTATTTTGGCATTGCATGTTATTTCAATATAAAGCGAATTTTAAAAAAAATTTTTTATATAAAATATTAAACATCTTTTCTTATTTTGCACATATTTTTAAGAATTTAAGTGCTATCCACGTTATAAAATATTTCAGCATTACGTAGTTAAAACATTTATGCAAGTTAGAAAATTAAAATTATGATTTACCGATTTTTTTTAAAATTTCTCAAGCAAGTGATATTTAAGTATAATTTAAAATTTAATGCCATTATATTAATAAAAATATTGAAAAAATGCTTTAATTTAGGGTATATCTTTTTATTGAAGAAATATATCAATCCTAATTTTATCGACATTTTATAGTAAAATTTAATGACTAAGTCATAAATTTTAATAGTAAAATTTGTGGCCGGAATTTGTACTGATAATATAACATGAAAGGATGCAATTATGTTTAATTTCGTCTAGACGAAAATCAATTCTTTATTCTAAGAAAAATAAGTTTATCTATAAATAGCTCAGAAAAGTTAATACAGAGAGAGTTCTTTTCGACTCCTATCCATATAATAAATTTTAATCACAAAAATAAAAGCTAACGAAGTTAGGTTTCATGTCTTAAAAATAAAAATTTAAGATTATAAATTTAGACACTATATTAATCTGAAAGGTGTAAAAATTTTCCAAAGTAAAGAAGCAAAAAAAAAAAACATAATATGCTGATATTGTTCATCTTAATTTAATATACAAATATAGTATATTATTTTTAGAATTATTATATTGTGGCAAATTTACAGAATATCGCTAAATGTTTACATAATAATTATATTGCTGCCAGTTATACCCATATAAAAATCATTATATATTTTTTTCTAATTTTTTAAAAATCTTTAAAACAAATCAGTGTGAGTTTAGATATTTATAATATATAATATTCATCTATATTTCGATAGCTTTTATTTTTCGATTAAAGTTTTCTATGGAAAATGTCTAGCTACGCTGTGATAAGATAAATGAAGGATTTTTTTTATGTTGCTGAAGGATTTGCAATACATTTAACTATGTAAACGCAAATAATAAAAATTGTCCGCATTTAACTTGTTTTAATTTATTAAAATTTTATTTATTAATTTAATTTATTTTGTAAAAGAATTTCTTTCTTCATTCATTCATTCATTCAATCACTTAACTGGAAGATCATTCTGTTTCAGGCTTAAAGCGTTCATATGCAGGAAAATTACTTCCCAGCGAGAATTGTCAGTATTTCTCTGTGTGTGTGTGTGGCTTGGTGAGAAAAATTATCATGATGAGAGTTTCACTTCTTTTTTACTACTGAATATTGTAGTACATTAAATTTTTAGGCAATTTCGTTACTGAAAATTTTCGTATAGTGACACTTTAAATGTTTCGTGTGTGAAAGAACAATTTCTACTGCGAACAACTTTCACTATCAATAATTCTAAATCTATCAATAATTCCCTGAAGAATTAGGGATTGTACAAAATTTTGCTTAAAGAAAACAATTTTAAAATAACCTTGCGGAAATTAATATGATATTAATTTCCTTGCGGAAATTAATATCATATTACTTTTAAAAGTTAATGATAGTTTAGTAATGATATGTTTTTATTATGCCAATGGCAGATTAAGAATTATTAATAGAATATTTAATAACATCTCATGCAATAGACTATTTGATGTTGTTATTAGACTGCAACAGTCTGTATTTGATTCTAATCTGCCAATCTAAATTAAAATAACGTAGGTTTAATTTGCATTACTACGTTATTTAATTATATGTACGAAAAATATCATTATTTATATAAACAACAAAATGTATAAAATAAATTTCAAAATAAAAAAATTTTTGTTTCGATATTTAATCTCTTTTAATCTTGTAGTATACTGTTTTATTCTTTGGTACTGTAACATTGGTGTAGAGGACTTCTTGTTATGAATACTAATAGGAACTGATCTACTGCGAAACTACCATCTTTATGTTGAATGATATCATGTATACAACGTTTTAAAACAAGAAAAATAAATTCTGCAAAATTTATAACCATTTTCAAGCTGGTCTGTAAGTTTCAATATACGGTTTAAAAACAAATACGTTAGGATAGAGGAATACCTTACAATATCATAGACCACTAGTATACTCTGTCAAGAGTGTTTTTAATAGAATTACAATGCAACTTATAACAGATGTGTTCCATTTTTTTATGGTTTTAAAATATAAATTATTTTATTCAGGATTATTATTGCTGAATATTATTTAATTAGGTTCAATATATTATGTTAAAAAACTTAAAATGTTATATATATATCAAAAGGAAATCATTTGTCTAATTAAATAAATAATTTAACAATAAATAATATTTGTTCTTGTTTATTCTATGTATTTTTAATAAGATAATGAAATATTTCTCCAACGCAAACAATGTAAATTAGATCACCATTGAATATTCTACAATTAGGTTAATTTTTTAAAAATGCAATTATTGTTTTATTCTTACTACCTGCGTAATTGATGTCGAATAAAGAAAATTTAAGTTGTCTTTTTGTATTTATACGTCGCATATATTTAAAACATTTACATACATTTATCAAACTAGAATATTACCAAATCTCTTAAGCAAAATATAAAATTAATTCTATGGTGCGTAGTGGAAATTTTACTAGAGCATTTTTTTTATTGAAATAGATATAATTATTTTGAAAAGCATTGTAAAATTTTATGTTACATATGGTGTGCATTGCCTTTTGCAAAAGAACAGACATACATTAAACATTGATTTGTTTCAATTTACTATTCTTACAATTGTTCTTATTTATTTAATATTCATAGCAGTACTATTTATTATATTATAATAAATACATGGAAATTAAAATTAATAATTCAAATAGTTATTTAATGCATTTCAGAAAAGTAAGAAGTATTTGAAAAATATTTTTTTTCATGTTAACACTATTTATCTTTAAATAGTTGTTCAGCCTTTAGTTTAGAGAACCCTTATTTTAAAATTTTATTTAATATCAATTACTCATTTTAACTAGTTAAATAGATATATAAACACGAAAATAAATAAATAGAGAATTACATTGGAGAGATTTTAAAGATAGAAATAAACAATGTTTTATCAAACAGAATTTTCTTTGATCATTTGTTTAATACAAGCTTTAGAATTTCTTTATAGTGATATATGATTTGATTCTTACGTTTTGAAATACTTAAAAGTGCAAAAATATTTTTTCTCAATGATTACTTTTAAATTTAGCATTTTTTATATTTACAGTACTGAATTTGAAATATATAATTTATTCTTTCTATGAATGTAAAGATGAAAGCAGATCGTAAATATTTAAAGATAAAATGCACTTTTTTTCAAAGATTTCAATTTTAATGAGATATAGAATTATTTTCTGATACTGAGAATTTCAGATGTTGTACAACATCAAATTTTAATTTATTCAGGGAACAAAATTAATAATGTATACATTTCTACTAATGTATCAAATTTTCTAGCAATTTTTCCTTTTATAAGTTTTTATCAGTGCATTTAAAGCAAGTAAATATCGCAGTAAAATATTCTTCAATACTGAAATTGGATCTTTTTGTATTAAAAATTTAATGATTCATAAGTATCTTTGTTTATTAAAATAAATTTTATTTCTAAGACATTTTGAAAATTATTTGTTGCAAATTAAAAGTTGTGAACTCTGTTTTACTATAGATAGAAATCTGAACTCTTTCTACAGCTAAACTACCGGAGTCGACTTATATACAGATTCGCTATTTCGCACAAAACGCGGGTGCTTTTCCATTAGCCGCACAAGAGGCGTTTCGTTAAATATAGCATGTTTATATTTTCTGTGTTTGATGGTTCTTAAGCTTATGAAAAATTTTTTAAAGAAATGTCATTATTTTTGCTACCTACGTAAATAATATAAAGCAGTACTGATTCATGTGTATATAGTACTTCGCTTACATTAAAAACATTTACATACATTTACCGAACTAGATCATTGCTAATTCTCTTATGGAAAATATAAAATTAATTCTAAGATGCGTAGTGGAAATTTTACTAGAGCAAAGAATTCCATTATCTTTGTATGAATTTAATAGGATATATGATCATAATAGGCCAGGACCTACGATTTAAAGTGGATTCCGAACCACTACAAACATCCATGGCACCACCGGGACTCGAACCCGAAGCCTGTGGTACCGAGCGCCAGCCACTCGGCCATTTAGGCCCCTCTCTGTATGAAATAGAAATAATTATTTTGAAAAAGCATTGCAAAATTTTATTTTGAATCTGATATGCATTTAATATTGCAAAAGAATCGATATACATTAAACATTGATTCATTTCAATTTACTATTCTTACAATTGTTCATATTTATTTAATATTCGAAACAGTAATATTTATTATATTATAAATAATTATAAAAATTGACACGCCAATTTCAAATAGTTATTTGGTATAGTATATTCTGATACACCTAAGAATAGTATTTAGAAGTATTTAAAAAAATATTTTTGATGCAACAACATTTATCTTTAAAACGCTGTTCAGCATTTAGTTTAAAGAATCCTTAATTTAAATTTTATTTAGTATCAATTATTCATTTTAACTAGATCTAGATTCACTACATTTCGTGTTTATAAATCTATTGATTTATTTTTGAAAGAGTTTAAAGATAGAAATAAACGATGTTTTATCAAACATCATTTTTTTTATCCTGTGTTTGAAGGAAATATTCCTTTGTGATTTCTTTATGGTGATATATTATTTGATTTGATTCTTACGTTTTGAAATGATTAAAAGTGCAAAAATAATTTGTCCTTTTTAAATGCAGTTAGTGTTTTTGCTAAAAAATATGTTTACGGTACTGTGTTTGAAATACATAATTTATTCTTTCTATGAATGTAAAGATGAAAGCAGATAGTAAGTATTTAAAGATGAAATGCACGTTTTTTCAAAGAATTCTATTTTAATGATGTATAGAATTATTTTCTGATACTGAGAATTTCAGATATTGTACAACATTCCATTTCAATTTATTCAGTGAGCAAAATTAATAATGTATATATTTCAACTAATGTATCAAATTTTCTAGAAATTTGTACTTAATTTTTCCTTTTACAAGTTTATATCAGTGCATTTAAAACAACTAAAATATCTCAGTAAAATATTCTTCAATACTAAAATTAGATCCCTTTGTACTAAAAATTAATGAGTCATAAGAACCTTTGCTTTTAAAAATATACTTTATTTCTAAAACATTTTGAAAATTAATTATTGCAAATTAATACTTGTGAAATATGTTTTACTATAGATAGAAATATGAACTTTTTCTGAAGCTAAACTATAGGAATCGGCTTATATACATATTCGCTAATCTCGCACAAAACGCAGGTGATTTTCCGTTAACTGGGCACAAGAGGCATTTCGCAAAATATAGCACTTTTATATTTTCTTAAGTTTATGTTTCTTAAGTTTATGAAAAAAATTGTAATGAAATAAATTGTTTTTATTTTCGAATTTGCTTATACTGCAGATTGGTTGTCTTTACCAAAATGAAAAAATGCACGCATAACAGAAAAGTAACAAAGCATACACTTGAAATTATAATGGAAGAGAATCGTTAACAATTGGCAGATAAGAATAACAATGGAAATTGAAAATTATTTAAATCTTTTAACTATTCCCGTAATGTGGTGCACTGCGCCGTATATAAAATGTTAAGCATATGATGCGTTTTTAAGCTTCCTTTAGCACATCTGGTGCTACAGTAATACAATACTAATTTTGGTGTAAATTTTTTAACAGGTTCTAAATGAAGGACGATCTAGGTAGAGGTAGTTTAATTATAACCACCCAGTTCGTTTATGTTTTAACAACGTTACTTAAAAAGGAATAAGTAATTACATTTTTGTATAAAAGAAGATTTGGCGGATTATAAAATGCAAAAATTGTTAGTTTTAATTGCAACATATCGGACTGTCATAAAGCTAGTAAAAAAATAAATAATCGTTAATTAATCGTTTAGTAACATTTACACATATTTCATGCATTATTTACTTGGACTAAGCGAAACGCGTTCTGTAAAGGGGATCAAGGAAGAATAGAAATATAAAAATGAAGCTTATTTTTAGTTGTTAAGCCTGAAATTAATTAACTTTTAATTTTAACTTTAATTTGTTTAAAAGATTTTTCGAAGATATGATGCGATAATGGAAAGAAAGTAGATAAAAGAAAGATTCGATTGAAATAGTCAATACTATTGTTGCAATTCTGAAATGTGATTAAAAGTTTTCAGCTTTTCGTGCAGCTTCTTAATCTCGGTCTACTCTATCCTTTTGCTCGATTATTATTCAAACAATATTATTCCAGTGAAGTTAAAAAAAAAAAAGAGAATGAAAGAGAAACGCTGCCTGTAACTGAAAAAATTCTCTACATAAATTAAGATTGTTCGATTTCTTTTTCAATAACATTCATTCATTATTTAATTAAAACTCTATTTACAGAACACAAGTGTAAATGAAGTGTTATTTGGCGTAAGCTTATTCATTAAGTAATAAAAACATTTTCATTAAGCTAACGAGGTTTAAACTGGAGAAAAAATATTTTCGTTAATAGAAAATTATCATTAATCGATAGGCAATGCAAAAAAAGTTAGCATCATTATATTAATAAGAATTTGGAAAGAATTGTGGTATATTTTAAATTAAGAAAAAAATAGCGATATAACCTTATAATTTAAGAAAATAATTATTTCTTTTTATATATATTTAGGAATAATATTCTATAATAAAATTACTTTTCTATCACAGCAAAAACCTGAAAAAGAAATTAATTTTTTTTAAAATTAAATAGTTCTTGATGTATGTTTTTAAATTTTTTTGAAGTGAAAAATTATATAATACTTTTTATAAATAATTGGTAGAAAGCATTACGTTAAATTAATAGCTTTTTGTTAAATTAATATTCTAGTTAAATATTTTTATGTACAATTGCTAAGGAATTTTGTATAGTTTCTTCTTGGGTTTAAAGTGTCGAATTAAACAAATATAAAATTATCGAAAATAAATTTTTCTGCTCAGGAATTATCAACACATTATTTTAAAAATATATCTCCAATTCTTTGCGAAATAATTATCTTACTTAGTAAAAATTTCACATGTGCGTCCTTAATTTAAAAAAAAAAATCTATAATATGCTTAATTTTCAAAGTGGATTCTTAATAATTCCCCTTCTTATTAATTAGCCCAACATACATTGATTCATGAAATTTTACAATTTTCTATTATATATTTAAAATACTTTGTTGTCTAAATCAGACAGATTGTAACTAGTTAAAAAATTAGATATAGTTCAATATCTAGATATTTAAAAAAACTGGAAATTATGAACTCCATGTATTTTAAAAGTTTGTTATAGAAAAATAAAACTGTAATAGCCTTTAGACCATTAGAGCTTTTAAAAGCAGATTTGCCAATACCTATGATTCCTGCAGTGAGTTTTCTACATTACATTAGGCCACAAACAACCTACAAAATTGGGAACAGATAGGTTCACATACTACTCGAGACAGTTTAACATAATTCCACACATATTTCGACCTTTTCATTTTCCAAAAATTTGAAAAATTTCTATTCCTTTTTACTTTCCACACAAAAGCGTATATCAAATCCTAGTTTCTTTTCAGCTTTTTTCTTTAACTAGCATGAGGGAATAAAGCGTTTTTCATTCATGTTGCTTTCAGAAGTATTGAAGTTTGAAGCGTTATTTGCAAGTAAGGATAAATAAATGTAGCAGGTTCATCTGGCGCCACATATGCTCAGCTTCATTGCAACTACATTTTGACATTACAGATATAATCTACTTAAAGATGGCTTCTAGGACTTTTCATCGTCTTCTCCATCTTATTCAGAACAACGTATTAACCTTCTTCCTATAAATTCATTACGACAAAATCTGCCATAGACATGGTTTTGTTATATTTGGGACCCCGACTGATTTTCGAATATTAAGTTAAAGAAAAAATAAAACAGTTCCAGTTTGAGCAGTTGAAATAAACGTCAATGTGTCAGTATTTGAACCATGTGACTTTAAATGATCAATTTTTAGCGATTTCAGCGTTACATAGAGAAAACCTCGAGTATGTCTTCCCAAACTGCACCCTTCTTCTGTGGACCGAATATGAGGAAAACTTTCAAAAGGATGTAATTTTAGATATTCTCTTCCTCCGTCCACCCTCCTTGAGTCAAATTGAAGATCTTGTCTATGAATTTATCATGTTTTTCCCCACCATTGGCACTAAAGCTTGCAGCAAGGTATCACTTATCGGGCTTCTAAAAAACGTTCCATTAATTCGGAGCTAAAGCCTGGATACAGAATTCTCTTCCTCTGTTTTAGTATCGTTCAAATTTGTTGAGTAACAATACAAATGCATATTTTTACTAAAAGGCGTTTTGCTTAGATGATTATTTCATTTATACTTACACTAAGCTAGAATTTTCTAAGATAGATATTTTCTTTTTGGGAAAACCCTTGCTTGCATGTAACAGCATGACCTCCCAGGCATATTTATTTTGAATACGAATAAAATATAAAAACTCTAAAAAAAATCTGTATATAGAACTGTCTATCTCTGCTTTAGTATCTTTAGAAATTGCTCAATAACAAACGTATATTTTTCAAAGCAGCTTTTATTTAGATGCCGCAAATAGGTATACTATGAATGAAATATTTATGCTTAAAATAAGAGGAATGTTTCTTTTTAGGAAGAAACTTACTCGCTTTTATACTCCCGTAATGAATTTTCAATAATAATCTCTAAAAATCCGTACTATCTTCAACAAAACAAAATCCCAATACCAAAACAAAGGCATTTGCCAGGCAATCGTTTTATTGCCTTTTTAGCACAAATTACGTCCATTATTCTCCATGAAGATTTTCTGCATTTGGGATAGGAGTGCATTATAAGTGTAGAAATATTTTTTTCCCTCTCTAGCTATCTTATAACGTAATCTAACTTCTACTAGTCTCCTTTCCAATGACTTGTTTTCCTTTTATGATTGAAATTTTTTTTTCGAAGTAGAACAAGAAAATTAAAATTCCTTCTTTGGGATTCGTTATCAAGAATAAAAAAACATTTTTTTAATTTGTGTTAGTTTTTATTACGAAAATAAACTTTGTTGAAATAAGATTTAAAGCGTGCTCTGAAACAAATTCCATTTGTATGAAAGTTTTAATTTTAAATGCCTGCTTTCAAGCTTAAGTGTTTGTAAAGGTTTGATTCCCTACGCGCTGCACAAGCGTATTCCGAAGGGTGGATTATTTAAATTCGATCTGACAGCAAACAGCAATGCTGTTTCGAGAATGTAATATTAGCTCATGAGAACCCATAGTTGAAGAACCAGTAAAACATCTACTTAGAAAAAATGTCCTTTGACAATCATCCGCAGGGGTAGAAGGCTGGAAGGTTTACACAAAAGTGGTGTAAGCATCTGGATCTCCCGATTGCAGCGGGTAAGTGATTGTGTACTTCTACCAGGATTGTTGCATGATGAGATGTATTCCGGATCACCAGATAATGCATGGCTGAATTGAAGATTTTTTTGAAAGGAGTTCTTTTGAGTGATATGTCATGAATTAGGAATGAATGATGCAAAATGGCGGCCTCTGATATGAAAGAAATAATGTATCACCATGCAGTATACCCACCATGTGACAGCGCACGAGTAATAGCTAATCGCTTCGCATTTATCCAAAACACTACCTGGAGGACTACGAAGTCGAACCAGTTGTATCATAAAACATGAAAAACACATATAACTACTGCTTTCTAATTACATACAGAGAGTTGTTTTTTCATCAATGATATTTGTAGAAAAGTATGAGATTCTCTTTTTTACTATTTCCGTCTTATTCACATGCCAGGCATAACTGATCTGGAAAATGAATGCTGCAATACACGTAACTCGCATGTATGGGAGGATACACAACAAACTCATGATACACAACAAACATGATATGCATCATAGCACCGGGTTTGCTGCCAATGTTATGCCTTACATTGGGGGACATATTAATTTCACAGTTAATAATTTGTTTTTGGTAAATAGCGCGCTTGTATTGCGGCCTTATTTTGTTTCCATAACAAGGGTACTTGGATCCAGATCGACAATCGTAGCAGTATCGAAAGCTTATTTGTCTACGCTGAGGATAGATACGGTAAATTTGTAAACCGAAAGGAGGAATTTTCTACCAGAGGATCAACTCTCTCAAATGCAACTCTAAAATGAAGCCATTGAAATTTAATACAGCAAAAATGTGTGTGCAGTGTAGAAGTTTTCCTACCTTATGCCTTTGGTAAAAAAAATTAGAATATGGAAAATTTGTTATATTTCTGATATTCTAAAGTGAATATGTGTTTGGTAAAGTATAATATGAGTTTTCTGAAGTGATACGTATTTAAAAATTTATCTGTAATCGAAATCAGGTATTATAGAGTACTAAATTATATTTTTATGTAATCTTTTTTCTCATTTTCATAATTAAGTAGAATTAATTTAACTTAAAAAATACTAATTAGATCTCATCTAATGAATACCACCGTTAATACTCAATAATAGGACGAAAGAAGATAGCTCTTCTTTTTAGGAGCAGGACGTTTTAAGCTGATTTTGATGAATAAATATTTCCCATAAATTTAATTCGTTTTCCATTTCTAGCTATGATAAAAAAATAGATTTTACTTCTGATATTAATTAAAAAAATCAAACAAAATGTAATTAAGAAAAATATTTTTAGCATAATCTTTTGAGAATCTGGTTAATCCTTTTCCTGGGAACATTTAATCATGGAAAACATAATTATAAAAAAGTCATTTTATGCAATTTGTGACAGCGACGGGTGTTCTCGACAATTTATTTAATTATTCAATCCGATTTATGTGTGAGAGTTTCCTTAAGGGATAATGACGTGGCATAATGGGACCCTGAACTGATCAAACATTATTTTTCCCAAGGGAGACATATATCATCATCGTGGTTTTAAATTTATCATTGATTATTACTATCTAGAAGCACCTTTCAATTTTTCTCCATATGGTAAGTGGTGAAGAAGTGAAAAAAATGCCGTGATATAACCAAATTTATGTACTTCCGAAATGAGAGAGAACCTTTACATTCAAAAAAAATTTTGTGGAAAGAAAAAGGAATTCGAAATGAAGGGTTTTATAAATGGATTTAAAATTATTATGCTATCAAGCAACGGTATTCTAAATTGAGTACAAATAAACGTGAAATAAAAAGGTTCCTTTAGCGGTTCAGATAAATATTTTCAAAGTTTGTATTAAAAAAGACAACAGAAGATGGTTTACCTAGAAGACGGTTTAAAAAAGTATTACTATTAAATGAAGAAAAATATTGAATGTATTACTAAAGATATACAAAATAAATTAAATCTCATCGCATTCATAATTTAGAAAATGTTAATAGAAATACTTTTTTAAAATTTTGTTTATTGAGCGAAAATAAAAATATTCTAAAAAACAAAATCGTATTTAACAGAATGCAAACATTAACAGTGCACTCTTTTATATTTAACAAAAATTAAAAATGGTATATTATGATTTTCACAGGTAAACATTTCAAGAAATTAGTAATTACGAGTTGCAAAAGTTCACACAGCAGAAAAATTATTTGTTTTTCCAGCAAAAAGGAGAAAAAAAAAATGATGGCAAATATAAATAAAATTGGAAAACAAATTGAACTATAATACTACTGTTGTTGTTTCCCATTAGGATTGATTGTGAAATGAATGTAGGGAGTTTTGTTCATAGAGGACTACCTGAAGAAAAACACTAACAACATATATTTAAACAAAACAGCACATATTACACATAAAACTCTTCTTCTTTCGCCATTTACTTGAACACAATTGTGTCATCCATTTTCTTTTCTCGTATCACTGTTGCCACTCCAGCACGAAGAAACTTACCTCTCATTACAGCTACAGTTTGATCGTGCGCGCGACAACTGTGTCCAAAAAGTAAGACCAGGTTTTAATTTAAGTTTCCCGGGCATATGGTATTTCAATTTGCTTTTCTTTTTTAGGTTTTTGGCACTGTCCTTGACATCTGTGTGAAATTTGACGTCAAACTATTACATTAATATTTAAGTTACGCTTGGTTTTGTGAGAGACTAAAACTGATTCCGGCGATTTTTGAAATGTCTGAATTAATGGAGCAAAGAACTTGCATTCAATTTTGCTAGCGGAAACGTATAGGATGTTGCAGAAGGCATTCGGTGAGCATTCCTATAACAAGTGGCGTAAATACTTCAAAGAAGGCAGAGAATGCGTTGAAGAGGAAGAGTCCTCTGGTCGACCCTCAACCTCAACCAACGAAGCTCACGTCCAAAAGATTTGGTGCTTAAAAACCGTCGATTTTTAATAAGAGACTTTGCTGCTGATGTTGGAATTTCAAAAGGATATGCGAATTCCATTTTGGGCCTCAAACGCGTCAAATCTCGATTGGTACCGAAAACACTGCATGTGCCAGCTCACATTGCATTGATCCTTCGTGAATTTTTCGCCAAAAATGAAACCCATATCGTTCCAAAAACACCGTATTCACACCGTGCGACTTCGGGTTATTCCCTAAATTCAAAAGACAGCTCCGGGGACACCGTTTTTAGTTTTAGTATCTCACAAAACCAAGCGTAACTCAAGTACTAATGAATATTTGGACGTAAAATTTCACACAGATGTCAAGGACGGTGCCAGCAACCTAAAAAAATTGAACTACCATACGCCCGGGAAATTTAAATTGAAAACTGGTCTTACTTTATGGACACAGTAGTAAAATGAATAAATCCGTATTTTTAATTTATATCAATATTTAATAGTCAAAATTTTTTAAATAAAAATGTTATTGTATATAGAAATTGTATTATGTAAAAAAAATGATCTTCTATTCTGGTGAAATCTTAATGATCATAATAAAATTACCCAATAAACGTAGGATTAAAAAATATTATGCATTAAGTCATAGAAAATCAATTTTTTTTCAATACATGCAAAACAATGCAACAAAAATGGTATGCACAAAGAGAGACAGCAAGTTAGAATCACAGAAAATATAAAAACTCAATGCAAAAAAAGCAAATGTATAGTGGATTTTCCAGAAGCATGATCAATTTTTACAACACAGTCATAAAAATTGCACTCACTCTCCATAAATTAAGTAGTATTCATAAATGCAGTAAAAAAGAGAATATATCAACATGATGCACAAGATTTGGCATGTTGTATTAATTAATATTTGGTACTTCGAAAAATAAATTCCTTCTTAGACTGTTCATGACAAGTATAAAATAATTTGACAGAAAATTAGTAAATTTTTAACAAACTTTAGAATAGGAGAAAAACGGATGTGAAAAGGGGAAACCAAATTAATGGAATTTAAAAGATATCTGAATAAAAAATTTGTATTGAAAAGAGCAAATTAATCTAAGCATACAAAGAAGTAATTTAATGTTGAAAATTCCTAATAAATAAATGGGGGTTATTACCACGAAAGAAATATTTAACAATTTTTGATTATTTGTTGATAACTAATAGCTACATTTATTTCGATAATGTCTAGGAAAACTTTGAAATCGAAATAAGCAATTAATTGGTTTTAATTTAATTAAAATAAAATAAAAAATAATGGCCTCTATAAAAACGGCTAAAATAACCAACTTTCTCCTTTCACTACATTTAATTGCAGTGTTGAAACTATAAATGTAAAAATTATCGCCGAACGTCTTCCATTTATTTAATTGTTTAATTACGCCTCTATTTTGTAGAAGTATTTCTGACGAGTTAGCTTTAAGAAATAATTTTAAGTATTCTTTTCAGCTTTAAGCCATTGAAGAATTGTATTTAATTGAAATAGAATAGCGAAACATTAAGAAATGTTTGCTACTAACTAAAGGGAAATATTTTTCAAAATATCTTGATATGTATATTTTTCCTTAAAGAAAAAAAAAAAAATGAAATTAACATCAAAATATTAAAAATTCAATACAAATTTCTTCATGTCAGCACATTACGCATCGCATTATTTTCTAACGTTTTTCGGAATGACTTTTTAGTTTTAATATTCTATTTCTGTGAGGCACATATAATGGAGTTTTACTTTATATCTTGTGACATATATATTTTTGTGAAATACTTTAAATAATTAACTGAACTTAAAAAAATAAAGAAATATAGCTGTTCATTTGTTTTTAAATCTGTGGGCCATTAAAATGCACTTCATAATACATTAAAATGTAAGTGATCCAGTCCGCAGCTCACAAAGAATTTAAAGAATTATCTTCATCAAAGAAAAATATTCAAATGTTGCCCTTGCAAATTATTGTTTTATTTCCAAAAGCCCTAAAAACATTTTTAAGTCATTCTATATAAATTTTTTTAAACAATTATTTACCATTCAACAATTTTTATTCATATTAATCAAAAAAAATGTTTTCTAATCAAATTGCAAATATCAGCTCCTCCTTCACTTCCTCACGAATTCATTAAATGAAGATAAAATTATTAATATTTTAATTTACTTCAATTATATGAATGAATGTATGGAATGGTCACAACATTCAAACTGCCTGTATAATAAACATTTGTTATTCACTGGAACTGAAGAAACCTTTGAAGTTGCAAGAAACAATTTCAATTAGCCTGCCTAATTTGCCTGTGTTTACCATCTATGATTTTTGTAGAACCCGTTTCTTAAAAATTCAGTTATTGAGATGTTAATGCTCATGTCTGTTTTTATTTCAGAATTCATGTTGAGATTATAGTTCAACGACTATTCAATATGTATAATTTCAATGTTCATGATTCACTAATCAATAGCAAGAAAGAAGATTCACTTGTGCAATTAGTCCTCTTTCATTCTTCCATAGTCAGTGGGCATGGGTGTGAGACCATAGTATTCATTTACGACGACAATTTGTATTTAATATACTAGTAGTGTTTAAAAAAAAGAATGCTTGATTAGAATTATGACAAGCTAAGAATTATCTAAAATTTTCGTGTCTATGCTTTCCTTTTCCCTGTGTCTCATTCTCATTCATTGACTATATAAGCCTAAATAGCCGATATGACCTCCTACCATTAGAAAGGTTGGTTCAATCATACGTAGCCCTCATGAAGACCAGGAACAGCACACTGAAGAGTGGTTGAGATTAGGACAGAAAATCTTCCAAGGTTTTAGGTGTAAAAGTCTGGAATTTGCGAATTGTTTGGGAGAAAATCCGGAAAACTTCTACGAGCCTGAATATCACTGCCAGATGTTTTTGTACGCATTGTAATCGCCGTCGTGCCTTCTCTTTTCCGAAAGTGCGACTACAACAATGCCGCTGGAAGATTCGAACATCAGCCCTCCTGAATACTAGCTGAACATGTTGTCGATGGAATACAAGTAGGTATAACATACGTGTCTATGCTGTTAATGAACAGGATTATAACTTGTATGCCTGATCGTCCATCCATCCATTGGACTGTATAAGGACGAGAGAAGGATGTAACTACTCAGGTGACACCTTTATGAATATTCATTCAAAATTTTCATTTCGTAACTTCACGCTACATTATTAACTGTAATGCAGCGTCTCAGATTTTCTACAAGGATGCGATGTGATATAATACTTTTTAGTCGCTAATTAACATACATATGAAAAATAGATGATGGCTCGAAAGTTGCGTATGTGAATGTGAGCGATTTTCTGTGTATCCCAACACATCCATTTCATCATTATTATTAAACTGACGGGTTAAATTATTCAATATAGCTCACCCATTTGCAAGAACCTTTCAACAACGAATCAGCTCACCTTTCTGTTAGCGTATATTCGGCTTTGGCCATTATGTTTTTCAATGGAATATTTCACCAACCTGTGATCAACTTACTGCATAACGTGACGATTTACAAACGTGTTTATAGAGCCACAAACCCCTTGCGATACACCACTTTTTCGAAGTTTAAGTTGCCCAATAAAAAATAAAAAAACTTTATTTACGGAAATCTGGTTCAAAATAGTTTAAGATTTAAGCTAAAAAAATTTTTTAAAAATATTTGTATGTGAGTTTAAATTATTGAGATGTATATTTTCTAGAAATAAAAAACCTGGGAAAACAACAGTTTTTTATGACTTTCAAAAGTTGAAACGACTTTGCTAAAATTAGAATATTTTTGAGTCGGAAGACAAGAAGAACTATTATATTTCAGCTAACATTTCTGCTAATGGCCAAAGCCGAATATCCTTATGTTCTTCAATGAAATATTTCACTTAACTGTGATCAACTTACTGCACAATGTGGAGTTTTAAAAACGTGTTTATAGAGCCACATACTCTTTGCAATACATCTTTTATCGAAGTTTACAAGGTCTAATAAAAAAGACAAATTAATTAACGGAAAATTGGTTCCAAATATATTAAAGATTTAAACAAATATATATATATATATATATGTATTTGGGTTTCAACAAATAAAAATAAATCCTGAAAACAACAGTTTTTTATGACTTTCAAAAGTTGAAACCGATTTTGCTAAAATTAGAATATTTTTTGAGTCGGAAGACAAGAAGAACTCTTATGTTTCCTTTAAGTAGACTCTAATAACGGTCATTTGTATCAATATTCCTTTGGAAGGACAATTATTTTTGCTTTCCTACTGAAATTTTGTTTCGTCTTTCTCCGTAACAGCTTTTATAGTTTCATTGTGCAACCATTACACACATGACTAAAGTTATTTCCTGATAGGACATTGACACAGTTAGATCATTCTTTTATGCTCGAAAAAAATATATTTGATTAGATAAACTGTCCTAATTTAAAATTTAAAAGCTTCAAAAAATTAAACTCGTGTATCATTTTTTTTCTATGCGTTTTTTATTTTAATATTTAATACATTTTAAAAATACATAATTACTTTTTTAAATGGTCATTATTAATTTACTTATATCGTTGTAATTTATTATCAATAAATATAAATTATTCTTGAAATGTTAATATATTTATTTTTATAAGAAATATTACTCATTCATCGTGATTTTATTATTAAAACTGCTATTTATTTCATTTTTAATACAGATGATTGCTTTACAACTTATTATACGATCTGCAATACTAACAAAAATCTGCAGGGTTAGCATAAGTTAATAACCGAAGTTTCAAAACGTGTGTTTTAAAAGTATTGGATATAATAAAATCGATGTTACATGAAAATAAGTAAAAAGTACCTTCAATAAAAAAATATTTTCAACATAGCGATGAGATGAACAACGTTATATGGGCTAATTTTTACACCAAGGAAGCGTTAACAAATAGTGATTATTTGGAAATGTTGAAAGTATGGTTATTTCTACTACCGCATGAGAACAGAATTATTTTTGTGTTTCATGATGATCTCGTGACATGTGATTATATTATGAAGTTAAATTAGACAAGTAGAATATTGTCGAAAGCACTTAATGAACTTCAAGATCTCATGATTGCTGAATTAAGATTTCATGATCGATATAAAACTGCAAAATAGGAGGAATGAATTTTATTACAATTTAGATGTCTGACCCTTTGCGATAGGTTCTCATTGTAAGGGAACAAAGTATATATAATATCAAATAATTATATATAAAAAAATACTTCGTATATTTTTCGGGTTTTTTTCATATATCACAAACTTTATTAAATGTAATAGGTATGAAAGAAGCAAAAAAAAAAATAATAATAAATAAATCGAGTCATTCATTTACGGTAATCCTGTATTTACTAATTTTGTCTTTAAATTTAAATCTTTGTTTTAAAAATATTGAATGAATTCTTATTTGGAAAAATACACATTCAATTTTTATTCGAAGCTTTTAAGTTCGTCGATCAACAAATCAAATATTTTCAAATTCCTTCTGTAATCAAAGAACTTCAAAACTCTTGCCTAAATCAGACATTTTGAGGAAATTCTAAAAATACAGTTCAAACTTCCTCTTCAGAAAAGAACACTATTCAATATTTATTTTATTACCTTAATTTATTCCAATGCTATCTCCCACTCTATTTCAGTTCCATGGATTCCACGCAAGAAGATTCGAATCTATCAGGAGGTCTCAAATCTAATAAAATGCGTGGAAATTCCGAAATAAAAATTTCGAATTTTAAGTGCCTCGAGGCTGCTTCTGCAATCTATCACGTGACACACTGCTCAGTTTCTATCTCAATAATCGAGAGCTATAAATAGAAATGAATCAACAATTGCTTTCTTTCTGTTAGTTGGAATGAGTTACAGTTCCCGTATGGACAAGAATAAGTAAATCGAAACAGTTTTATTATTGTAAGCATAACAGTTGATATTAATAAGCCTGGCAGAAATTGTATTTGCTCATGTAATCTTTCTATACATAAGTGATGACCAAAGTTGTGAAGACCATATATGGCCATATATATATAGATATACATATACGTGTGCGTGGGATTTTTTTAATTATTACAAAAACAAATAAAGTCTTTGATGCCAGTTATCGTATCAATCTGGAAGGTGTTTAAATATTTGCCGTTATTTTGTAAAAAATGAAAACTATTTTTTTTATATTCATGTCTTTGTCTGCAAATATATATTGATCCAAACATGCTTGCGAATCTTATGTGTTTTAGCAAAACGTGTATTAATTTTGTTTAGTGTAATTTTAAAGTGGAACATGTTTTCAACTAAAACTTTTCAAGTATAAAATTATAAGCTGTCAGGATTCAGATGAAAAGTCTTATGAAAAAAGATCTACCCTTCTTATCTGCAATAAGAGACACTGAATAATATATTTTTTTCTCTTATTTAAACGTTAACTTCATTGTTAAAATCGATCAGAACCAAGTTAAATAATTCATTAAATTCTTTGAAAAGGAAGTACCAATTATCTTGTTTTTTAGTTAAAATGTGTATATAATGAGAAGCACGTCACAGTCTGAGCACCAATCTGTTAAGCAGTTTTCTTAAAATCTAATTATGATACAAATAACTGGAAATCGGTGGAAATCAAGATTACACAGACCACTGCTACCTCTATTATTTGTCATATTTACTTTAAAATTATATACATATTTACTTTTGTTTTCAGATTATCTCGAAAGATTTAAATAGGAGACAAGAATGCCCCGATCAAAAATTGGTTGTGGCTCTAGCACAAAGTAAATGGGTTCAACTTAATTTAAATTTTAATTAATGGTTAAACACAATTTGTAAAATTTTTTAAAGGAATACCAACAATAATTGATTCTGTATTTTACCTTAATAATACAGTTATATAGTGTCATAGGTAGCTCGACTAGGGGTCCATTGGTAATATACTCAATTACTTGAAGTTGTATCCTATAGCTTCTAGCCGTTGAATTCCTCAGGAGTCCGTTGCATTCACTGCTTTAAAAAACGAGGAGAATTGATAGAGATTGGGACAACAAAGCATGTTGCATGCATAAGTTGCATGAAGGGAGTTTTTTGGGGCTTTTTCAGAAAGGCGCAGATGACAGAAAGTTAACCTGTAAATATCCTCTCGGAAGGCAACGTTTGGAAGCTTTCAATGCCAATCAGAGAACTATAATGTTAGAAAAAGGACACATAAATGTAGGCCACCTATGTTAAATTTTTTTTGGTTCTCATGCAGCCGGCAAACACTTAGACAGCTTGGTTTTGGATGCCTTAAGGCAAGCGCTGCACAGACGTTACTCACTTTGTATTACCCAGGGGGCTCGTGTAACTTGAAGATAAGCCACGGACGCGGAGTAACAATCCCGCCTCAACGCTCATTGGCTCAACAGCCCAGCGTGGGCCAAGGCCGTCTACCTACTGGTAGATTTCGAGACGAGATGTTTTTCTTTTTACGGGGTAGGGTTGTCAGCTCTACGCCCAACGCTCAACAGTCATATGAGACCGGGACTTATGAGACCGGGTTTAAAGGGGATTCCGAACCACTACAAACATCCATGGCACCACCGGGACTACAAATAAAATATGTGCTATAATTACAAATAAAATATGTGCTATAATTACAAATAAAATATGTGCTAAATTAATTTTTCGACTATCCACTTCATTTAATATTTATCAAATGTAATCACTGGAAATAAAGATCTCGTGATTTTATTTCCGTTATAATTTAATTACATCTAAATTATTTCTGAATGTACAATATAATATACTTACATTCTTAAGAATTCGAAAGAATTCACAGAGGAATAGATATTGGCTGAAATAAAACATTTTTAATTATTTGATAATATTAATTATATGTTAATCTTTTTGAATGAAATAATATTATTCGTTAAATTTATATCTGTAAAGAAATTATAGTAAATAGAGTAAATGGCATTATTTTGAGATAATTAATTGATAATTACAATTATAATAAGTATATATTTTATGACTTAAGCTAATAATTTTGTCTCGAGAGAATGAATGATTAGTCATTATTTTAGAAACTTATTATATTCTTCGATACATTATTTTATATGTTTTATGGAAATAATTAATTTCAATAATATGTAATTTAAATATTAATACACATTATTGAATTGGCTGTTTTGAAAATAATTAAAACACATAATTTATAATTTAAATATTTATATGCAATATTTATTAATGTCTTTGTTTGTATGATACTGTAATGCCTGTTGAAGTCCTATTAATTTATTGTATTGATCTCTTTATCTGAAAAGTAAATTAAATTTAAATTACAATTTGATTTGCCATGAAATACATAATTAATGACACTGAACATAATATACATACTAATTAATAATTTAATTTATCATAATATACTTCATTCGTTAATTTTTTTCGGAGGATAATCCAATTACACATTAAAAAAAAGATTTTTTTAGAATTCCCCAGTTAATATTGCTTTTGAGATAAGAGGATTATAGATTAGTACAGATTAGTTATTTGTGGAAGTTCGCTCACAATAAGCTACCTTCAAAATGAAGTAACATTAAAAACCCTTTTACAAATATTTTACAAATATATTTTGCAGTAACATTTTTACTCATTTCAAAGGATATTTCTATTAATTTTAAATAATATTTTAAATAATAAATTTCCTACTAATAAAATTTATATGAGAATTTTTTTCGTTAAGTAAAACAGACTGTATATTTCTAAAATAAAGAGGAAAAGTTTTTGAACCACGATGAGTATAGTAATTTGCCTGCCAAAAGATAGTGTCTCAATTATTCTTAATTTTCTGAAAGAGCTTTTACCCCCGAGAATTTTTCTCTTTCAGCCAATAGTTTTTAGTGAATTATAACCAAAAAGTATTAGTTCAAAAAATTTAAGCATATTTAAAATTTCTAAAATATTAACGAGAATCAAATAATAACAGCTAAAAAATTTCTAAAATATTAACATCATGTGTGTTCCATCATCATTCATCTTAAGTCTTTTTAAAATGGTAAACTGATATGCACTTTGACAACATGATTTCCATCTGTGAAGTGATATCATGAATATATTCCAAAAAGGGTCCTCAGAGTAAAAAAATCATTACAAACACTTATGTAGATAAATAGAAAGAAGACACTCTTATATATTTGTATATAAAGTGCAGTAGTCGTTTTAGTGTATAGTGGATACATCTGGACCTCTTACATATTTAATTAAAATGAAGTGCTTTTCGTCAAGTGACTGAATTAAGAAATGTCTTTCCAATCATTAATTTTTTTATAACTTTCGACTTTTATGAGAAAAACCATTTTTAATAACACTGCTTTATTTGTCGGTATGTTTCAGATAAGAAGAACAACTATTATTCACAATTTAATATGTAATTAACATCCACAATACTATTATCTTTAATGTGTTCATCTTTCCATACATTTATTGAAGCATTGTTTAAAATAAAGAAGAACTTGCATAGGATTTATAATGATTTTCGATTTACATGTATCTACATAAACTTTAGATAAAAATTATTTAAATTAGAATAATATTAATATTGTCTTTTATATATTGTTGCGTACTTTTCTTAAAGAGGAAATTATACTTACAAAAAGAAATCTAAAAAAATGGTAATCAGTTTTGTAACGTTAGAAATTATAAAAGAAACACATACTTTATTGTATACATAATATTTTATCTATAATGGTATACATTTTAAAATACTGAATAATAAATAAAAAGAGTAAATTTTATTTAAGCCATTTTATATGTAACTGAAACTAATTCCGCGTAGGCTTAATATGCTGTTCATTGTGCTTAATGATTCTCTTATTATGCAAAAGATTCGAGCACAACTCCAAGCTACTTAATTTAATGGAGTATTATAAAACGCTAATCAATCTCAGTTAGTTAATTCTGTTGTGGAAAGTAAGACAAATTTAAATGTCATATTCATTAATTTAATGCCTTTTGGGAAGTATCTCATGCATTAAACTTTAAGGTTTGGTGCAGTAGCTAAAGGAAACAATCCTCTTTTGCTCCATCCGTGGATAACGTACAGGGTAAGCTTTTAGGAGACAAAACACTTTCGAGATTATAAAATTTGCTTTACAAAACCTCTGGAGAATAAAGTATTCATCATTTACTGGTACATTATATATTTGTTGTTGATGAATTAAGTAAACATTCCTTGATTTGCTATAGCTAACAATATTTCAGTATACATTGGAGATTAAATAATTTTAAATTTTAAGTATTATACTTTCTGACATGCAGAAAAATTTCCCTAAAAAGAAATAAAAAAATTACAACATTACAGACTACGATGGTGCTTTGTTGCTATAGTCATAATAAAATGCAACAGTTTCATTAACAATTAACTAAGAACATAAATATAAATTCATTCTGAGCTCTCAAACACTGTATTTAGTGCGATTGTATTGTTTATTATTTACCGTAAATGAACTAGGCGTACAGTAATATTCTCATCAAAGACATTGAGTTGAATGCGAATAGCAGTGTAATCAGGATAAAGCTTTGTTTATTTGTAATAATAAACTTGTATTTCTAATTTAAGGTTAAATGTATTATTCTTTAGCATCATTACAATTTATTTTTCATAATTATTTGTAATAAAATATGAAAGTGTATGTTGTGTAATGAAACTTTTATTTAACAATTTCCTTTGAGCAATGCAAAAAAGTTAATAACCAATTATTACGATGATATATTCTCATGGCAATAATATTCTCTTGAGAAATGATGACCTTTTAATAAGATTTTTTTATAAGTCTAAGTTCAAATTATAATATTAGTGTGATAATCTGTGACTTAATTGTTATAATCATGTAATTTTCTTCAAAGCATTAATAAGAATTAAATAGGAATGAACTGAAGAATATATACTTCTTGATATAAAATATCTAGGATTAAGAAATTTTTATTTGAATTAAGTTTTTAACATAGGGGAATTTTTTTTTATTTCTTACTTATATGGTATTATAAATATTTATTTCAAATATATTAGAATGCTAAATATTATTAGTTAATTGTTTATTTTTTAGCGAAAATAACTTTTCTAAGAATATCATCCTTATAATATATTTTGAATTTCCATTTATGTTATATTATGTGCAACGGTATATATTTGAATATGAAGAGTGAGTTGATATTTATTTTTACTCATTCCGTATATTTAAATTCATTTATTTTATCGTTTTCTCTTTATTTAATTTCTTCTCTTTTCAACACATATGTTAACTAATAATTGTTTTCGATATTTATCTCAATTACATGAACTTCACTATTATATAAGCACATATTTCATTGACTTATATATGCGAACTCTATAATAGAATAATACCAGCCAACAATATTATGGATCAATTCATTTGCTATAAATAAACATATGCAAATTAGACCTCGCTACAGAAGTCAGAGAAAATGCTATTCCTCTAGTAAATTCTTCAGATCACACATCTAAGTAATTCTAGCGAGTAGCAGACTCTTCTAAGCACCATATATGGAGATATACGAATTGAATAAACCACAGACGCAGCACCATTTGATGTGCAGTCCATCTTCGAAGGGGAAGACCATTTAATCCATCCCCTATTCGGGAGAAGACGCTGAGGGGGAAGGTATGATGGGGTCAATGGGTTGTGATGAGTGGCCATTGGAGCGGATGGGTTAAACTGCCCCTGGATTAAGACATCGATCTGCGTAAATTACCTTTGATGGCCACGAGCCTTGTAAGGTCTTCCTATTCTAAGGAGCTGGGGAGTGATTTGTAGTGGTTTACTGAGGGTGAATGGTGCCAAAAAACTAGGTATTGGCCCGAGTGATCTGGAAATTGTTGGCAAAGATTGTAATAGTTCGCATTCAAATAATAGAAAACTGTCAGAAAATAAGACTACCGGAGGTTATATGTGCTTCCAGTGTCTCATAATAATAGTTGCAATGAATTTTATTTGTCGATAATCATAGAAATAAAAAAAGGAAATACATTAATAGTCTATTATCAAAAAACTAAATTAAATTAAAAAATAATTTTAAAATATTACTATTAATTTTTAAGTGTTTAGATAATTTTCATTAATAGGTTTTTATTTAGAAATAAATTTTAAATAGAAATTTAAGTTTTTTAAAGTCCATACACTTTTCGTCTGAAGTATTTTTGACAGACAAACCTTCTTATTCTTTTCTGTAAGAAATGAATTGATGGTGCTTGAAATTCTTTTTGTGGATTTGCTTTTTTAAAATTCTAATAATATAGATTTGAGAACTTCATTCATGGTCTGTTGATCTTGTGGTGTCTCTTCTGTAAAGATCAACATGTCTTCGTTTTTTGCCGTAATCTTCCTAGTTATGCTTAGGGTTTTTTTTTTCATAGAATCATCATTAGCGTAGATTTACCTTCAGAAATATTATCGGAAGCATGTTTACAATTCTTGATAATGTCTTCATCTAATGTAATTGCATCTTTCTGAAGTTCTTTTCCCGTTTTTTTTTTTTATGCATCAGGATCTGGATAGTTGCAACTCAGGCTATGCTTGAAAAATCTTTTTATCTTATTTTTTACACTGAGTTGATATTTAACTGAAATAAAACATTGGATAATGGGGATTTCATGCTAGAACTAAAGCTAATGTAGTTATACTAGTAGCTAATGAATTTTGAATAAAAAAATATTGTTGATCAAATACTCTCCTGCATAATTATTGTTATTTTTTATAAATAATGGAATTTCTTTTATTTGATTTAACTGTTGTTATAAAATCTTTTATTTTAGAACAATGTGCAAATCCCAATCGGGAAAAATAAACTAAAAATAAGTAAACAATTCACTTAGCAGAAGTACTAAAATATAATTTAATTTGATAACAAATATGGCAAAGTTATAGAGCAATGTGATACTCGCAATAATGTCATAAGTTTCATTTTTTTATCTTTGTTAATTTCATGTTAATAAATATAAAAAAAATATGAAATACAATGCAAAAAAAAAAAAGGATACAAATTAAAAAAAATCAATTGAATATTTTTAATAATCTATTTTTCTAATCTAAATAATTATGCTTACGAATTCCCGCAACTAGTTTTTAAATGTGATTACGATATGACATTTCCAAGGTGTTTTGTTAAAATCCAACAATGCCGTAAAATTGTTTTCAAACACGACTGGGACTTCAGTAGGCTTACTGAAATATTTTACAAATCTGCGATAACGCTACAATATCTAATTTTATTTTTTTATTTAAAAGCAAACATATTATACACACTATAGGCCATTTATGTTAAGAAAACGCTAGAGTTTTAATAGGAGATTAATTTTCCTGAATTCTCAATGGTACTTTCTTCCAAAACGTCTCGACAGTCTTCATCTCATTCAAACTATTGAATAATTAAACATCACAATTTAAAGGCGTTTATAAATTTTATTTTTCAGATTTCTTTGCCTGCAATTGTATTAGATTCATGAAATATTAAATCAGGAATTTTTGTTAACCTTCCTTCTAGAGATTAAAATTTATTACACGAATATTTAAAATAACGGCATTTTTTTTTATCAAATTTAGTTATGACGTAATAATTTTAACAATTCCACGAAAATATCGAGAATGATTACGTTCATATTAATACATGGAGAGACATACCAACGTTTAAATATTCATATCGGATAGTGAGGTCTGTCTGATGTTCCTTTTGACTTAAGATTTAGTTCATTGAATTATTCCATCAAAGTAGACGCCGCTATATTGAAAAACGTGATCCTGTTCTACAAGCATCCAATCAACTAATTGATTAAAAGTTTTATCTAAAACAGAACTCATCGATAAGCAGACGATGAGTCTTGCAAATTATTTACTCTATCACTTTGGTCTTCCGGAGACAGATTCTATTACTGCGGAAGGTCTTCTTTCATCTTCGTTGCTAATCAACTTACATCAAAACGCATTTATTCTTTATAAACTTCCTTATTTGTACTTCATCTCATACTAACTTGCTTAATAACTTAACCGAAAATTCGTACCTTGCGAAGTTCCTTTTTTATTTCCAGCTTTAGTGTGTCTCTAAGACCTCAGTAAATTGAAGATGCAAACGAATTTTATTTTTATGTATGTACTAATAGCACATCACTCACAATCAATAGATTAAATTAAGCATAAATTCATTTGAAAAGTTCCTAAAATTTAGTTAATGTATATTTTGAAATTATATGTGTTGCATAATTAACAGACTACACTAGAGAAATTAGTATTATAAAAATTTAGAAAGGATTAAATTAAAGGGATTTAATACTAAATCAGTTATTAAGAATGGAAAATGCTTAAAATCTTTTAAAATTAGTATATGGCATTGCATCAAAAGCTGTAAAATTCAGTTTTGTATCTTAATGGTTACACTTTTGAAGAGATATCCTTATTAAGAATGTATTTTTAAAATTAAATTGCTTAGCAAGTTTTGAATTGTCTAGACTTTTAACAATGATTGCACAGGCAAAGCATTATAGCTTTAAATTCCAAATACTTTTTAAAAGTAAGATTTTTGGATAAATTTAATTTTACTATTTTTTTTAAAAAAACAGCACATGATTTTCCAGACATATGCTAGACAGGAGACTAAAATTCAAAACTAATTTCTTCTGATATCAAGATATAACACAAATTTCTCTAACAAAATATTAATATATGTAATTGATATTTTTGAGGTTCTTGTGAAAAGGAGAAATATAAAGAAGACGTTATCTTGGCAATGCATGTTATTTCGATACAAAATGAATTTAAAAATATTTTTCTATAAAATATTATCATTTAACATTTTTGCTTGTTTTGTACGTATTTTTAAAATTTTAAGTATAATCCTTGTGATAAAATTTCAGCATTACGTAGTTAAAATATTTATGCAAATAGTTAGAAAATTAAAATTATGATTTACTGATTTTTTTTAATTTCTTAAGGAAGTAATATTCAAGTATAATTTAAAATTTAATGACATTATATTACTAACAATGGTGGAAAAACATGCTTTAGTTTAGGTTATATACTAAGAAATATATATCAATCTTAATTTTATCAACATTTTATAGTAAAATTTAATGGCTGAATCATAAATTTTAATAGTAAAATTCTTGACTGAAATTTGTGCTTATTTTATAGTATGCATAGGTTGCAATCATGTTCAGTTTCGTCTAGACGAAAATCAATTATTTTATCTCATAAAAATAAATTTATCTATAAATAGCTCAGAAAAATTTATACAAAGAGAGTTATTTTCGACTCCTATAGATATAATAAATTTTAATTATAAAAATAAAAGCTAACGAAGCTAGGTTTCATGTCTTGAAAGTAAAAATATAAAACTATAATTTTAGACAATATATTAATCTTAAAGGAATTATTAAAACGTGGCACATTTACAGAATATAGCTAAATAATTTTACGTAATTATATTCCTACAAGATATACCCATGTAAAAATCATTTTATTTTTTTTCTAATTCTTTTAAAAATTTTAAAATGAAACAGTTTAAGTTTATATACTTATTTCATACATATGTTCATCTATATTTCGATAGCTTTTATTTTCTGATTAAAGTTTACTATGGAAAATGTCTAATGAAAAATTGTGATAAAATGAATGAAGGATTTCTTATAACGCTGCAGGATGCGCAATATGTTTTTTAAAACTCTAAACTCAAATAATAAACGTTGCCTGACCATCAGTGTTGCGACGCAATGTGTATGGCATTCAGTACTTAATTTAAATTTACTTTTATTAAATGGCAGATTAGGTTGGGTTTTTAAAATCGCAATCGCAATCGTAATTCTTACAGATTGGCGCCATCCCGTGAACCACTGGGGTACAGGATTTCTTGTTATGAATACTAATAGGAATTGATCTACTGCAAAACTTCCATCTTTTTATTCAATGATATCAAGCATCTAGCGTTTTAAAAAAAAATCTGCAAAATTTATAACCGTTTTCAAGCTGGGCAGTAAGTTTCAACATACGGTTTAAAAACAAATACATTAGGATAGATGAATAGGTTTAGGTTATCATAGACCACTAGTATACCCTATCATGAGGTTTTTTTTAATATAGTTAGAATGTGAGTTATAATAGATGTGTTCCATTTTTATGCTTTTAAAATGCAAATTATTTTATTCAGGAGTTTTAATGAGGGATGTTATTTAATTAATTTCCATATATTATGTTAAAAATCTTAAAATGTTATATATATATAGTATATCAGGATAGGAAATCATATGTTCAATTAAACAAATAATTGTAACAAATTAAATAATATTGGTTCTAGTTTATTCTATATATTGTTAATAACATAATGAAATTTTTCTCCAATGCGAACAATATAAATTAGACTATCACTGAATATTCCACAAGTATGTTAATTTTTTTTTAAAATCAATTATTGTTTTATTTATGCCACGTGCGTAATTGATGTCGAATAAAGAAAATGTATGTTGCCTTTTTGTATTTATTCGACGCATACATTTTAAACATATTTAAATACATTTACTAAACTAGAATATTACCAAATGTAAAATATAAAATTAATTCTAAGATGCGTAGTGGAAATTTTACTAGAGCAAGAAATTCCACTATTTTTGTAAGAAGCGGATATAATTATTTTGAAAAGCATTGTAAAATTTTATTTTGATTCTGGTATGCATTTTATTTTGCAAAAGAATCGATATACATTAAACATTGATATATTTCAATTTACTACCTCATACAAATGTTCATATTTATTTAATATTCATAGCAGTAATATTTATTATATTATAAATGCATAGAAAAAAATTACAAAGTAATTTCAAATGGTTATTTGATATAGGATATTCTGATACATTTAAGAATAGTACTTTAAAGTATTTGAAAAATAATTATTTTGATGTCAACAATATTTATCTTTAAAAAGTTGTTCAGCTTTTAGTTTAGCGAATCCTTATTTTAAAATTTCATTTTATATCAATTATTCATTTTAACTAGTTGAACAGTTATATAAACACGAAAAGAAATAAATGGACGAAAAGAGGATTTTTGAAAGAGTTTAAAGATGGAAATAAACGATGTCTTATAAAACAGCATTTTCTTTGATCATTTGTTTGAATGCAATCTTCCTTTAGAATTTCTTTACCGTGGTATATTATTT
Source organism: Caerostris darwini (assembly GCA_021605075.1). NCBI lineage: Eukaryota > Metazoa > Arthropoda > Arachnida > Araneae > Araneidae > Caerostris > Caerostris darwini. The sequence continues at coordinate 69,011 of BPLQ01014475.1, forward strand.
GATTTGATTCTTACGTTTTGAAATACTTAAAAGTGCACAAAATATATCTTATTATTATTTTTTTTTTTTTAATGTAGTTTGTGTTGTGCAAAAAAAATATATTTACGGTACTGAATTAGAAACATATAATTTAATTTTTCCATGAATGTAAAGGTGAAAGCACATCGTAAATATTTAAAGATGAAATACACTTTTTTAAAGAATTCAATTTTATTGAGGTATAGAAGGATTTTCTGATTCTGAGAATTTCAGATATTGTACAACACATCTAAAATAACATATTCCAATTTAAATTAAATTTTTATATGTTTCTGCAAATGTATCAAATTTCCTAGAAATTTTTACTTTGCTTTTTTTTGTTTAAATATATATCAGTGTATTTAAAGCATTTACAATATTGAAGTAAAATATTCTTCAATGCTAAAATTGGATCCCTTGGTCTTAAAAAATTAATGATTCATAAGAATATTTGTTTTTAAAATATATATATTTTTTCTAAAACACTTTTAAAATTAATCATTACAAATTAAAACTTGTGAAATCTGAATTACCATAAATAGAAATCTGATATACTTTATTTACCATATGTATAATCCGATATTTTTTAGAACTTTTTCTAAAGCTAAACTACAGAAGTTGGCTTATATACCAGTTTGCTAATCGTGAGCAAAAAGCAGGTGCTTTTCCGTTAACCGAGCGAAATAATTATTTTGCTAAATATAGCCCGTTTTTATTTTCTTTAGTTGATGTTTCTGAAGTTTATGAAATTTGTTTTTAAAGTAATGAGTTATTCATTGTAGTAAAATGAGTTGTTCTATTTTCGAAATTGTTTATACTGCTGGTTTATTGTGCCTTTGCCGAAATGAAAAATCTGATGCTTTCGATGTTTGATCTGTTAACGGAAAAGTACCAAAATGTACACCGGAAATGATAATAGAATACCGCTAATAATTGGCAGGTACGAGTAAGAATAACAATGAAAATTGGAAATTATTTTAATATTTTAAATTATATTTTTGGGGAGATGTTTGGAATGCAATCTTTATGAAAAGGAAAACAATCATAGCAATATTTCTAAATCTGTGTCAGAATGTGAGTTTTCGAATAGTTCATCACATTCCTTTTTTTTTATTGGTAAGTGTGGATTTATATCATCATTCATTTCTTCTTTTTAGCTTTGATAAATTATTTGAAGAAGAAAGCACACTCGGTTTATACATGAATCGATTAATATTCGAAAATATAATATATTTTTCCATTTTTTTAGCGTAGCAGTAAAATTTAATCTTTATTTTTAAATGTAATTCAGTAGAAAATCATACGTTTTGTTATCCACAAATATGAGAATGCATTAAAATATACTCGAAAAAAAGAAGAAGAAAAAATTACATTTTCTTACCCTATGAATATTTGTTTGACATTTTCGTGCAAGATTTAGAATTTAAGAAGTACTAGACTTCTCTTGACGTACTTGGTCTGCTACATATTTGCCATTCCATTATCTGTTATGTCAAAGTTTTACAAACCTTTCTATAATTTAATAATATGTGATTTTTTTCGAATGTCAGACACTCTTACACAAGTCATTTCTCACTTGAATGGCAGATATGTAGCAGATCCATTGTCATTCAGAGTGCACCAAGGTCTCCAACTACATATCGCTTTCGCCATTTGGAATAAATCTAGAGTTTTAACCTATGGGGGCTACAAAACCTTCCCCTGATTCGAATGGATAAACGTTTTAACTTTACAGAATATATTAGATGCACCCTCGGAATGTGAAGGCTTTAAATCTTTTTTGGACTTAATGCTTGTTTAATGTGCTAACGACTGCTTAAGTAGGTTGCTAATAACTAAGCTTTTCTTATTTAGAACATCCTGAAAATGAAACTAGTTAACGTATTGACATCAAAATTGGTATACCGACTATGTAACAAAGGTGTTAAAAGAACCTTCAAATCTAAAAAGTACTTCAAAAATACTCAATAACTGATTATTTCCTACGTTGAATTTCTCATATCGTGGTGCATTGAGCCCCCAGCGGATATTTATTTTTTAAGATTATTTTAGTCCATCTGGTGTATAGTTCATATACAAATTTTGGTGTCAATTCTTTGAGGGGTTCTACCTTACTTGATGCTCTAAGTAGAGGAAGTTTAATTATAAACACCCTGTATGTTTATGTGTTAACCATGTTGCTTGCCATGTCAGGAAAAAGTAATTGCATTTTCGCATTCCAAGTGATTTTGCTGATTATAAAACGGAAATATTGTTAGTTTTTAATTGCAAGATATCGTACTGTCATAAAGCTAGTAAAAAATAAATAATCATTAGTCAATCTGTTAGTGAGATTTACACATATCATTACACGTATTATTTTTTTTCTGGACTAAGCGAAATGTGTTCTATATTAAGTGGGAAAAGAAGGAATAGAAATACACAAACAGAAACGATACGAAAAAATGTCAGATTGTTTTTAGTTGCTAAGCAGGACATTATGTACTTAAAAGAAATGAATTTTTAATGTTTCTTAATTTAATTAACCTATAATTTAAAATATTTTTGGAAAATAGGATGCGAAACAAATGATAATCGAAAGAAAGCTTCGATTGGGAGAGTCAATACTATTGTTGCAATTTTGAAATGTGAAAAATTTTCAGATTTTCTTGCAGCCTCTCTATGTTGGTCTTCTATATCGTTTTCCGCGTATATTATTCAAAAATATCAAATTTAGAAAAATATCATTCCAGTTAAAATAAAAATAAAAATAAAAATAAGTAAATAAATAAATAAAATTAAAAAAAATAAAAAATATGAAACTGATAAAACACAACCAATAATTGAAAATATTCCCTACAGAAATTAAGATAGTTCGATTCCATTTTTTAAGAAAATTGACTCATTATTTTATTAAAACGCTATTTGCAGAACACAAGTATTAGTAATTAAGTGGTATTTGGTATAAGCATATCCATTAAGCTAATAAAACATTTTCATTAAGCTAATGAAGTTTAGATTTGAGAAATTTTATTATCATTATCCTCAAATTTATTTCAACATTAATCGTTGGGCAATGAAAAAGAAAAACATTATTATATTTGTTAGAAGTTTGAAAGAATTTTGATATAATTTAAATTCAGAAATTTTTTTTTTAATTAACTAGCTCTTTCTGTGTTTTTAAATTGTTTTGGAGTGAAAAATTATGTATTAGATTTTATAAATAATTGGTAAAAAGTATCAAGTAACATTAATAGCTTTTTGTTAAATTAATATTATAATTAAATATTTTTTTAAATTTTTTATTTACAATTGTTAAAGAATTACTGTATAGTTTATTTCTCGATTTAAATGATCTAATTAAATAAATATAAAAATATCGAATATAAAATTATTTACGCTTAAAAATAGATTAGATATAGATTTTGTAAATATAAATAATAGATTTTGCTTAGATTGAAAAAGAAATCTCTAATTTTTTGTGAACTAATTCTTATCTTATTTAGTAAGAATTTCAGATTTGTGTACTTAAAACATTTAATTTAAACAAAAAAAAATATACTATATTTCATATTCAAAGTGGATTCTTAATAATTCTCGTTATTATTACTTAAAACAACATACCTTACATGTTACTTTTTATTATGCATTTAAAATATTTGAATTTCAAAAACAGACAGATTATATCTAGCCTATTAATTATATATAATTCAATATCTAGACATTAAAAAAAAATAAAAAATTCAGAACTCCGTGTATTTTAACAGTTTTCTTGTAAAAAAATGTACTTATGATAGTCTTTATAGACCATTAGAGATTTTAAAAGCATTTATGAAGCAATTTTCCATTACATGTGATGTCCTGCAGTTTTGTTTTCAATGCTGCATTAGGTCCCAAACAACCTATAAAACTGGCAAATAATAGGTTCCATATTCTTCACTTCCTCCTCGAGGTAGTCTAACACAGAAATTTAAAACTTTCTTTCCAAAATGGTTATTGCAGCTCACAAAAAACGTATATTAATCCTTTATTTGATTACCTAGCATGAAGGAGTAAATTTTTTTCACGCACGTTGATTTCAAAAGTATTGAATTTTGAAGCGTTATTTGCAAATAAAGATAAATAAATGTAGCAGTTCATCTGGCCAAAGATGCTCTGCTTCATTATAATTATACTTTGGCATTACAGGGAGATCATACTTCAAGGATCATACTGGCTTCTGGTATTTTTAATCGTCTTAATCAATCTTATTGATATCAACGGTCAGCTCTACTTGTTATGAATTCATTACGACAAAATCTGCAATAGACATAGTTTTGTTCTATTCGAGATCCTTGCTGATTTTCGAAAAATAAGTTAAAGCAAGAATAAAAAAATCGAATTTGAAAAGTTGAAGTAAACGTCAATGTTTCGGTCTTTGGTCAATGAGACTTTAAATGATCGATATGTAGCAATTTCAGTGTCCCATACAGAAAACCTCGAGTACGCCTTCCCAAACTACACCCTCATTTTGTCAACACAATGTGAAGCGAACATACAAAAGAATGGAATTTTAGATATTCGCTCCCTACTTCTGCCATCCTTTAGTCAAAAAGAACTTCATGATTCAACGTGTTCATCCCCACCATTGGCACTAAGCTTTTTGATAGGCATCGCTGACTTGGGCTTCGGAAAATGTTCCATTAATTCGGAGCTAAATAAGTTATCCATAATGTGAATCAGACTTATTTATTTTAAATATTATACCAATATGAGAAACATTAAAAAAGGTCTGGATACAGAATTCTCTTCCTCTGCTTTATAATCGTCGGAAATTGTTGAATAACATTACAAATGCATATTTTTACTAAACAGCGTTTGTTGAGGATTCCTATTTTATTTATACATACACGAAGCTGGAGATTTTATTTTTGAGAAATAACGTCGTTGAATGTAACAACCAGACTTCCCAGGTATACTTATTTTTAAAACGAAAGCAATATGAAACACATTAAAATACATAGATATAGAATTGTCTTTTTCTGCTTTAGTACCGTTAGAAATTGCTGAATAACAAATGTATATTTTTTCAAGCAGTTTTTATTTACAAAACTATTTCCTTTATGCCTAACATATGCTAGAATTATTCTTTTTGGGAATGCACTTACTTGTATGCATCGTTCTGTAATGACATTTTAATAATAGCCTATAAAAGTCCGTACTATCTTCTACAAAACAAAAATCCAATACCAAAACAAATGCATTTGTCAGACAAACGTTTTATTGCCCTTTTAGCACAAATTACTACCATTATTCTCCATGAAGAGTTTCTGCATTTGGGATAGGAGTGCGTTATAAGTGTAGAATTTTTTTTTCTTTACCATCTTATTATAACATTTACTTGTCTCCTTTCCAAATAGTGGGTTTCTATCTCTGGGATTCTATCTCTGGGTTTCTATCTCAACTCTATCTCTGGGATTCTTTATCAAGAATGAAAAACCATTTTCTACTTTTTATTAGGTTTCATTACGAAATTAAATTTCATTGAAATAAGATTTAAAGAATGATCTGAAACAAATTCCATTTTTAGGAAAGTTTTATTTTTAATGTAGTGCTTCTAAAGTTAAGGTTCTATAAATATTTGATTCCTTATACTGTGTACAAGCTTATGCTGAAGGGTGGATTACTTAAAATTGAATAGCAATACTGGTTTGAGAATGTAATCGTAGCGCGTGAGAGGCCATACTGAAAGAACCAATAAAACATCCACGAAGGAAAATTATCAGTCGACAAACACCCGCAGGTGAAGTAGGCTGGAAGGAATACACAAAAGGGAAGTCAGTATTTGGAAGTGATAATTGCAACGGATAAGTGATTGTGTACTTGTACCAGAATTGTAGCATATTGAGATGTATTCCGAACCATCAGATAAGGCATAACTGAATTGCAGATTATTTTAAAGGAGTTCTTTCGAAAGATATGTCATAAAGATATAAACCTGAAATGAAAGAAATAATGTATCATGTAAATATGCAATATACCGATCCAGTTGCCAGTCCACGAGCAATAGCTAATCGCTTCGCTCTTCCCCAAAAGACTATCGGAAGGACCATAAAGTCGAACCATTGCATCGTAAAATTCATTGCATCATAAACCATGAGCAACAACACATACAGCTACTGCATTCTACAAATTGCTCACAGAGAGTTGCTTCTTCATAGATGGTATCTTCAGAAAAGTGCAGCGACAGTTCGGAAAAGTGCAGTGTTTTTCACTGCTTCCGTTTCATTGCATCGTATCACTTCCACAAACGATGCATAATTCATCTGGGAAGCTTGCTGAAGTGCACAGGTATGACAGAATAAGAACACCCATGATAAACAAACATGTGCACCATAATATTGCTTTGCTGTCAATTTCATGTCTGGTAATGTGAGGGACTAATTAATAGCACATAATTAACAATTTGTTATTGTCAAATACGCTCTTATTCTGTTTTAATAACAAGGGTACTTGAATCCGAATCGACGTAGCCATATCGAAAGATAAATTTAGATGCCGGGAGGGGGAACTATCTTCCAGAGGAGCAGCTCCTACAAATGCCATTCTAGAAAGTACTGCTGAAATTTAATGTGGCAAAATTATGTGTGAATATTGTAATTTTCCTATCGTATACCTTGGGCAGCGACGAATTTGTTAAATTTCTCATATTCTAAAGAGAAAGTATAATTTCAGTTTTATGATATTATACTTTATCAATATCACTTTTCTGATATTATACTTTATCAATATCAGTTTTCAGATATTATACTTTATCAATATCAGTTTTTAGATATTATACTTTATTATATTTATTTTTATATTATATTTTAATTTTTAATACTTATTTAAAAATTTATCTGTAATCGAAACCAGATAGTAATTGTATAGTACTGTATTAAATTTATATTTATTCTTATTTTATTATATTTATAATTTAGTAGATTTAACTTAATCTAAAAATAACTTTAATCAGTCTTCATCTAATGCAGTCTATCATTCCTGTTCTGCAATCTGGCGAAAAAAATTTAACTTTTTTTTAAAAAGAGTGCATTTTAAGTGCATTAATAAACATTTCTCATAAATTTAATTCGTTTTCTTTTTTCAGCTATGAAAAAAAAAAATAAAGGGATTTTACTGATGATGTCAAATAAAAAATCGATCAAAATTTAGACAGAAATTATATTTTGTAGCGTAATCTTTTAAGAATCCGGTTAATTCTTATAAACTGAAAATGATGAAAAACATAATTAAAAAAATAAAGTCATTTTATGCACTTCGTCTTCTCGGCACTTGTTTAATTATTCAACCTGATTTATCTGTGCGATTTTCCTTAAGGGACATATAATGTCGTGGCTTGATGAAACCCAGGAGTGATCAAACAGTACTTTATTTTCCCCAAGGGAGACATATATATCATCACCGTGGTTTAAATTTAACTTAGATTCTTAATATCTAGAAGCACCTTCCAATTCTTCTCCGTATGGTAAATGACGAAGAACTGAAAGAACAAATGCCGTGATATAACCAAATTTATGTATTTCCGAAATGAGAGAGAAACCTTTACTTTGCAGAAAACAATTTTTGAGGAAATAAAAAAATAATTTGAAATGAAGGTTTTTATAAACTTGATTTAAATTCATTATTCCATTAAACAACGGTATTCTAAATTGATCAGAAATAAAAATGAATAAAAAAGTTTCTTTAGTGGTTCAGTCAAATGTTTTAAAAGTGTGAATTTAAAAATAAACAGAAGATGATTTGCAATAAAAATAGAAATCATTTATAATGGCAAAAATTAATTGAAATCATCTTGAGTTCTTCTTCTTAGCGTTAAAAAAAAGAAAGGAATATTTTAACTAATAATTAGATTTATTTAATTAAACATTATGAATTTTAATATTTTTGAGTAGTTGTAACTTTTGTTTATTTAAAGCATTCGCTCTGTGCTATAAATTAACAAAATAAATCTGTTGCTCGGAATGTACTAAGTTAAGGCTTCAGATGATGTTACTCGTACTCTCACTGGTTACTATTCATGAGGGTATTTGTTCCATATTGTGGTCCATATACACGGTTCTAATATCAACTAATTCAGATCAAAGTGTCTCTTATTCGAAAACAACTTCATCTAATCAGTCTTTTAAATTTGTAATTTTAAATAAATAACTATATATATTGAAAATCGATATATGATAATAGATATTTTTCTCCCTTTGCGCAAACAGCATAGAGTAGTAATGGACAGCATTAAAGAGTGTTGCCGAAAATCGCCAATTTATCATCGCATTTGTTAAATTACATAGTAAAACTCATTTGAGATGTATCATCACGTGAGGAGTATGTTTGATCTGATCTGGCAAACCTGATGCTTGCTCTATTATATTATTACTCTATGGTTTAATCTTGTTTTGTTCCTAAAGTAATCAATGCAGATCGCGACAATAAGAGATGTGACCTAACTGAAACTGTCATATAAGGGGACAAAAATCTGAACATCTTTTGCTTCTTTTGTTGTTGTTTATTTTGTTTTAAATATTACTATCTAAATCATTCGCACATTTATTTCTCCTTTAAAAATGATGATACTTTAATTAGTGGTAATGATAATATTAATCACTAAATATTTATAAACAATAATTTTAATAAGGTTAATGCTGAAAATTATAAAAACTCATAAAAATGTTAAGAAGTTAAAAAAAAAAAAAAAAAAAAAAATTGTATCTTAAATATTTTTTCCCTTCTATTTCCCCCCTCCTTTTACAATTTTAGAGGGAAGAGAAAAATAAGAAAATTTAAAGTTTGAAACTTCAGTATTGTGAAATAAAGTCTCTTATCTCTTATGTCGTTATTTCTATAATGAGTTTGTGAAATATTAATGAATTTCTTAGAAAGAAATTTACTTATACAAAAATAATTATTTTGTAACACTTTTTCAAATGCCACGGATTTTTATCCATTGTTATCTAACTGATATAGATTTTAAATTTTTTCCGTACTTACATAATTAAATCTTCTATTTATAGGATTATAGATTGCATTTAAAAAGAATCAGTACTAAAAAAATCTATAGACAAAATTATTTCACAAAACCAATAATTTATTTTCTCTTCTTGTAGGGAAATATACCATAAAATTTGTAATAAAGTTTTAAAAAAATTTAATATTCTGTTAATGTGCTATCGAAAGTTATTTGTAGACATATATTAACTGAAGAAAAATTTAGAAATTTTGAGTGTATTATTTCAACTATAAAAAAAAAAAATAATTAAATTTCATCCCATCGATAATGAGGAAAATGTTAATAAAAATACATTTTTAAATTTTCATTTATTTGAGTGAAAATAAAACCGATTGTAAAAAAACATATTTAACACAATGCAAATATTAACATTGTGCTCTTTTGTAAAATTAACAACAACAAAAAAAAATAAATTAGACTATTATTATTATTATTTAAATTAAATTATTTAAAAAATTTTGTAAATTAAACAATCAAATTAAAAATGGCATAATATGATTTTTACAGTTAAAAATTTCAAGAAATTAGCAATTACGAGTCAATTTTAGCAATTCATGCACCAGAAAAATTATCAGTTTTTCTAGTAAAACGAGAAAAACGTAATGCCAAATTTAACAATGGAAAATAAACTGAACTATAATAAAATGAATAAATCCATATTTTTATATTTATTTGAATATTTAGTAATAAAAAATTTTTAATTAAAAATTTTAATACGGATGCATAAATAAACGTATTATGTAAAGAGGAAATAACCGTATAATCTTGTGAAAACTTAATTATCGTAACAAAATACCCAATTAAAGAACACAGGATTAAAAAATATTATGTATTAAGCAACAGAAAATCAATTTTTCGTTTTAGTGCATATAAACCAAAATTGTATGTACAAATAAAAGTGAGCTGGAGCTAGAGAGAGAAAGAGAAAGTCAAAATTACTGAAAATGAAAAAAAAAACCAAATGGACAGTGGATTTTTCAGAAGCGCGATCAACTTCTATAACACAGTCATAAAAATAGCATTCACTCTCCAAAAATTAAGTAGTATCCATGATGTACATGATTTTGCATGTTGTTTTAATTAATATTTTATACTTAGAAAAATAATCATCTGCTTAGACTGTTAATGACAAGAGTAAAATAAATTGCGGAAAATTAGTAAATTTTTAACAAACTTTATAACAACAGAAGAACGGGCGTGGAAACACGAAATAAAATTAATGGAATTTAAAAATATCCGAATAGAAAATTTGTAATGAAAAGGGTAAAATAATAAGCACTTCTCAAAAAAGGAATTTAATGCGGAAAATTCCCATTAAATAAATGGTGGTTATTACCTGGAAAGGAACCAGAGAAATATTTAAAATTTTAATTATTTGTTGATAACTAATAGCTACATTTCTTTAGATAGAATCTAGAAAAACGTAAAAGTTAATAAAAATAATTAATTAATTAAATTAAATTTAATTAAAATAAAATAAAAATTATGGCCTCTTTAAAAACGTTAAAAATAATCAACTTTCTCCTTTCATTGCATTTAATTCCCGTTTTGAATCCCTAAATGTAAAAATGATCGCCCAAACATCTTCCATTTATTTAAATGTTTAATTACGCTTCTATTTTGTGGAAGTGTTTCTGTTGGGTTAGTTTTAAGGAACAATTTTAAGTATTATTTTCAGCTTAAAGCGATTGAAGCATTGTAATCAATTGAAAGAAACATTAAGAAATGTTTGTTACTAAAAGGAGATTTTTTTTTCAAAATTTCTTGATATGTATACTTTTAGAGAAAAGAAGGAAAATGATAGTAAAATATTAAGAATACAATGCAAATTTCTTTATTAAATGTGTGAGCGTTGTTATCATATACATTATGCTATTTTCTGACGTTTTTCACAATGTCTTTTAAGTTTCAAAATTTGTTTCTGTCAAACACACAAATTGGTGTCTTGCTTTAACTCCTATGACCAGTGCCGGATTTTCCTATAGGCTAACTAGGCATCAGCCTGGGGCATCAAAATCAAGAGGGGCCTACATTCAAATTGTTAGAAAAATTATAATTACACTATTATAAAGACAGTAAACACTAAAACACTGAATCGAAAATAAGGAGAAATGGGGCCTGAAACCAAAGTATAGTTCATACGTCATTGATTGCTATGGCAAATATTGACGTGCCTTATGCTACTAATCACTGGTTTGTTCTTGCATAAATAAAGGGCAGATTGGTGTAAATTGGGACAGACAAACGAACAGACCTATGTGTTATGTTTGATTAGTTATTGTTACTAGTACTACATATGGTGCTGAGAATAAATGTCCAAATAAGTGTTCTGGACTTTTTTTTAATTTATTATCCATGCCACATTTTTTATAAAGATGAGTACCCATCACAACATGTTTCATTTAACATATTGATATATATCACAGTAATGATGTATTTTATTATCTCTCGTGTAATTTACAAACTTAAAAATGGGTGGTAAAAGGGCCTCATAAATGGAATAGCCTAGAGCCTCTTATCATCTAAATCCGGCCCTGCTTGTGACATACATTTCTGTGAAAAACTTTCAATAATTAAATGAACGTAAAAATGGCTGAGATATAGCCGTTCATTCTTTTAATCTGTGGGCCGTTAAAATGCACTTCATATTACATTAAAAAGGAAGTGATTCAGTTAGAATCTCACAATCAATTTTGAAAGATATTAAAGAAATGTCCTTGTTTCGAAAAATTGCCCTTGCAAATTATTATTTTATTTCCAAAGGCACGTAAAAATTTTGTAAATGATTAAAAATAGTTTTTTAAACACTTATTTACCAGCGAACAGTTTTTAATCCCATTTATAGAGAAAAAGGTTTTCTAATCAAATTGTAGATTAGTGCTTTAATCATTTCAAGACATTGGCTTCCTCAAGAATTTATTAAATGACGTTATAAATTTTAATATTTTCATTTATTTAAATTATATAATCTGATTTAGAGATTGGACAAAGCATTCAAATTTCCTGTAAAATACATTTAGGAACTGTAGAAACCTTTTCAAGAAATAACTTCATTTAGAAGTCGTAATTTGTCCAAGTATACCATCTAAGAGTTTTGTAGAACTTATCCTATTCAGAAATTAAGATGTTAATGCTCATGTCTGTTTTTATTTCGAAATTTATGTTCGAAACATTGTTGAACTACAATTCAGAAAGTTGCGTATCGAACATTTGTGGGTCTTATGAAAACCAGGCACAGTACACCGAAGAATGTTGAGGTTAAGACATAATTTTCCAACCTTTTAGGTTTGGTTTGGTTTGTCGTTCTACAGTAATTTTGCGCACACTTTGGGCTAATAAAATGGCGCCTACAGTTTAACGTTCTAAACTTTTAAGAGTAAAATTTCAATTTTGCAAATCGTATGGGAAGAAATCCGTAAAACTTCTACGAGCCTGATTATCGCTGTGAGATGCCTTTGCGCACAGAGTAATTATATGCGTCGAGTCTACTCATTTCTGAAAGCAGCGAATGCAACAAGCCGCAAGCAAATTCGAACAGCAGCCCTCCTTCACACTAGCTGAACACATTGCCTCTGGAATACAAATAAATATATGTTTCTATGTTGAGGATAAGCACGATTATAACATGCAAGTCGGATCGTCCATCCATCCAGAAGGAGAGAAAAGCATAACTGCCCCTAGGTGGAATATTTGTGTCTGTTCAGTCAAAATTGCAAAAGGCACAATTTCTCTCACATAATTCTTGAAATTGAAGAGACATTTCAGATCTTGGGATGTGATGTATTACTGTTAAGCTGCTAAATTGCGCTCCGATTAATAAGCTCCAAAATTTCGTATGCGAATGTACACGATTTTCTGTGTTTACAACACATCCACTTCATTATCATTATTAAATTGATAAATTAATAATGATAATGAAGTATTAAATAAATTAAGTTAATAAATTCAATAATAAATTCAGTAATAAATTATTCATTGTAGATAACTTATTCACACGAACAAAGAACGAGGTCACTTGTCTGTTAATGGATATAGTCAAATATCCCCTATGTTTTCAATAGAATATTTCATCTATCTGAGATATTTAAAAGCGTGTTTATTCTGCCACATATCCATTGCGATATGTCTTTTTCGAAGTTTTTATTGTGTAATAAAAAAATACAACTTTATCAAAGGAAAATTTTAAATTACTGAGATTTATATTTTCAACAACAGCAACAAAAAAAAATAATAACAGGGAAACAACAGATTTTAAGACTTTCAAAAGATGAAACAATTTTGCCAAAATTGGAATATTTTTTGAGTCGGGAGACAAGAAGAACTCTTGTGTTTCCTTTAAGTAGACTCTAATAACGGTAATTTGTGTCAATATTCCTTTCGAAGGATAATTATTTTTACTTTCCTACTAAAATTTTGTTTCGTCTTTCTCTGTAACATCTTTTAGAGTTTCATTGCGAAACCATTACACGCATGGTTAAGTTTTATTTTATAATAGAATATTGGAGACATTGAATAGTTAGATCACTTTTTATGCACGAAAAAAAAAATATGATTTCATAAAATGTCCTACTTGTAAACTCATAAGTTTCAAATAATTAAATTAACTATGAATCTATCTCTTTTATTATGTATATTTATTGTAATATTTAATACATTTTAAAAATACTTAATTTCTTTTTTAAATGCTCATTATCAACTCATTTATATAGTTGTAATTCATTACCAGTAAATATAAAATACTCTTTAAATATTAATATATTTATTTTTATAAGAAATATAACTCTTTCATCTTGAATTTATATCCCACCAATACTTTAATATAATTATTAACTTTTTATCTCAAATAATGCATTACACTTTACATACGATCTGCATTATTAAGAAAAATCCACAGGTTTAGCATAAATTAACAACAGAACTTTCAAAATGTATAATTTAAACGTATTACACATAATTGAAACGTAATAACTGATAATTAAACGTAACTAATAATTTAAACGTATTACACTGATTTACTCGTGGTAAATAGAGTAAATCAAATTTCTACCTATGTATAATCTGATAATTCTTAGAACTTTTTCTAAAGCTAAACTACAGGAGTCGGTTTATATACCGATTTGCTAATCTTGAGCAAAACGCAGGTACTTTTCCATTAACCGGGTGAACGAATTATTTCACTAAATATGGAACTTTTTTATTTTCTTTAGTTGATGTTTCTTAAGTTTATGAAAAAGTTTTTTTAATGAAATGAGTTATTCATTGTAGTAAAATGAGTTGTTTTATTTTGGAAATTGTTTATACTGCTGGTTTAATGTGCCTTTGCCGAAATGAAAAATCTGATGCTTGCCAGGTTAATGGAAAAGTACCAAAGCGTATACCTGAAATTATAATAGAATACAGTTAATAATTAACAGGTAAGAATAATAATGAAAATTCAAAATTATTTTAATCGTTCAACATTCATTAGTCATTATTTTAAACTTATTTATTGTTTTGCTAATCTGAAAAAGTCTGGATACAGAATTCTTTTCCTCTGATTCGCAATCGTCAGAAATTGTTACGTAAATTACAAATGTATATTTTCACTAAACAGCGTTTTGTTTAGATTCCTATTTGGGTTATATATATACGAAGCTTGAGAGTTTCTTTTAGGAAAGAATCTGATTGCATGTAACAGCCCAGACTTTCCAAGTATACGTATTTTGTAAACGAATGCAATATGAAAACATTAAAAAATATGGATACAGAATTGTCTTCTTCTGCTTTAGTATCGTTAGAAATTGCTGAATAACAAATGTATAATTTTCCAAGCAGCTTTTATTTAGATTCCTATCTTATTTATGTTTAAACTAAACTAGAATTTTTCTGTTTTGGCAAAGAAATTACTTGTACGCATCGTTCTGTAATGATGTTTCAATATTAATATCCAATAGTCCGAACTATCTTCAATAAAAAAAAAGTCCAATACCAAAACAAATGCATTTTTCAGGCAAAAGTTTTATTGCGCTTTTAGCACAAATTACGGCCATTATTCTCCATGAAGATTTTCTGCATTTAGGATAGAAGTTCATTATAAGTGCAGAATTTTTTTTTCTCTCTAGCTACCTTATCTTAACTTCTACTTGTCTCCTTTGCAAATAGTTGGTTTTTATTTATGATCGCCATTTCTTTTCTTAGATTTTTGAAAAAAAAAAGCAAATTAAAATTTTATTTTCGGGATTCTTTATGAAGAATGAAAAAAGTGTTTCTACTTTTAGTTATGTTTTATAACGAAAATAAATTTTATTGAAATAAGATTTAAGCAGGATCTGAAACAAATTTAATTTGTAGGAAAGTTTTAGTTTTAATGATTTCAAGCTTTGGGTTATAAAAGGTTTTTGATTCCCTACACTGTACACAAGCTTATGCTGAAGAAGGGATTACTTAAAATCTATTGAAATTGTGAAAGCAAACAGCAGTGCTGGTTTGAGAATATAATTGTAACGCGTGAGAGGCAACATTTGAAGTACAAGTAAAATATTCACTTAGGATAATATCCTTCGACAACCAGCCGCAAGGGCAGTAGGCTGAAA
This sequence comes from Caerostris darwini, assembly GCA_021605075.1. Classification (NCBI taxonomy): domain Eukaryota; kingdom Metazoa; phylum Arthropoda; class Arachnida; order Araneae; family Araneidae; genus Caerostris; species Caerostris darwini. The sequence continues at coordinate 84,620 of BPLQ01014475.1, forward strand.
GGTTTACACAAAAGTGGAGTTAGCATTTGCAGCTGCTGATTGCAATGGGTACGTTTTTGTCTAGTTGTTCCAAGATTGTTGAATGATTAGATAATACATGGTTGCATTAAAGATTATGTGAAAGGAATTATTTCGAGGGATAGCACGTGGTACAAAAGACACACATCCCTGAAATGAAAGAAATGATGGGTCACCATGTAGTAGACCCTGCAGGTGCCAGTTTGTTTGTCTTGTTTTGTCACTCTACTGTCATCTTGTGCACACGTTAGGCTAAACAGACAAGTTAAAGTGTATTCAGTTTAAAGTGGATTCCGAACCCCTACAAACATCCATGGCACTGCCGGGACTCGAACACGAAACCTGTGGTACCGAGCGCCAGAGCCACTCGGCCATTCAGGCCCCCTGCAGGTGCCAGTGCACGAGGAATAGTTAATCGCGTCGCTCTTCCCCAAAACACTATCTGGAGGACCACGAAGACCAACCAATTGCATCATAAACCATGAGCAATGCATACCGCGAACACATTCTTCTAATTACCCACATAGAGGGTTCTTTTTCCCTCAATGGTATGTGCAGAAAAGTGTAGTCAACTTTTTTTTTGCTTCCATCTTATTCACATGGGATACATAACTCTTCTGGGAAGGTTGCTGCAATGAACAAAGCTCGCATGTATGTTAGGATAAGAACACCCAACCCATAATACACAAACATGGCTTCACATCACCGCTTTTCTGTCAATTTTATGTCTAGCATGGTGAGGGACTAATTAATAGCAAGTATTTAATAATTGGTTATTGACAAATAACGCGCTTGTTGAGACCTTATTTTGTTTCCATAGCAACGGTTCTTGAATCCAAATCGACAATCGTAGCCCTATCGAAACTTACATGTCTATGCTGGGGATAGGTAAGGTAAATCTATAGACTGAAAGGAGTTGCTACTCATTAAGAGAGTAGCAACTCTACCAAATGCCATTCTAGAAAGTACTCGTTGAAATTTAATGTAACAAAATTAAGTGAGCAGTGTAGCAGGTTTCCTATCGTGCCCCTTGGGTAACGCTGAATTTGTTAAATTCCTGATATTCTAAAACAAATATCAGTTGCTAAAATATTATATCAGTTAGTTAAAGTAATACTTATTTAAAAATTTATCTGTAATCGAAACTATGATAGTATATATAGAGTACTAAATTATTTGTAAATGTATTTTTATTTTCTGATATTCATAATTTAACAGATTTAATTTAATTAAAAAAGTAACTCTAATTAGACCTCTTCTAATGTACTCCATTATTCATATTCTGTAATAAGAAGGAAGAAAATATCGCTTTTTTTAACGACTACATTTTAAGCTGATTTTGATTAATAAACATTTCTCATAAACTTAATTCGTTTTCATTTTTCAGCTATGATAAAAAAAGCGATTTTACTTCTGATATTAATTTAAAAAATCTATCAAAATGTAATTAGAAGAAAATATTTTGAGCGTAATCTTTTAGGAATCTGGTTAATTATTCTTCTATGAACATTTAATCATGGAAAACATAATTTAAAAAAAATAAAGTTATCTTATGCAATTTATCTTCTCGACTATGGTTTAATTATTCAATGTGATTTATGTGTGAAATGTTTCTTAAGGGACAGATAATGACGTGGCATGATGAAACCCTGAAGTGATGAAACATTACTTTATTTTCCCCAAGGGAGACATATATATATAATCACAGTGGTTTAAATTTATCTTAGATTCTTAATATCTAGAAACACCTTCCAATTTTTCTCCATATGATTAAGTAACGAAGAAAAAAAAAACTGAAGCTGAATTGGTAAAAACACATATATATATTTCCGAAATGACGGGGAACTCTTTATATAACAAAAATAAAGTTTGAGGAAAGAAAAAAGAATTTGAAATGAATGATTTTATAACTTGATTTAACATTATTCTTCTATCAAGCAGCGGAAAATGAATATAAAAGTTGTTTAATATTTCAGGCAAATGCTTTAGAAATGAACAAAAAATGGTTTGCATAAAATAGAAATCATTTATAACGGCAAAAACAAATAACATTATCTTGTGTTGTCCTTCTTGGCCTTAAAAACAGAAAGGAATATTTTAATTAATAATTAGCTTTCTGTAATCAAATATTAAAAATTTCAAAATCTTTCAGTAATTGTAACTTTTGTTTATTCGGAGGCTTCTTTCGGTGATAGAAATGAACAAAATTAATTTTATTGCTCGATATGTTCTAATTTAAGGCTTCGGGAGATGATGTTACTCTCATTCCTTCACGGCTGGTTGCAAAATATAGTTATACAAATACATTCTAAATTTCATTATATTTTTAATTACCTTAGAAAATGTCTCTTTTTCTGTTTTTGAATATATATAGAGACAGACAGAAAGATAGATATATGCATACATTTTTCATTATTTTCTACTTAAAATATAGTTATTTACTCAAGTGCTCATGTTCAAATTCTGGCTTGTTATTAAGTCATCCTGCTTATTGAATCCCTTTTATATGATTATGAGTAAAGACTCCTGGATATTTAAGTTTTTATTTTAAGGTTAGCTGTTTATAATATACTGGTAGATAACATTATAATTGATGAAATAATTCTCAACTAATGTTTCAGATGTTAGCTTCACACATTATGGTTCATATACTTTATAGTGTACCCTTTGTAAAGGAATTGGTGAAGTTTGGCTTTAAAATGAGAATGTCATGAATCCACCCACTCATGTCTAGACTCATTTCAGTCGAAGGCAGTTACGTAATTGGACATGGATACTGCTCCGTTTCTAAATCACATATTTACCTTCAGAAAATTAGCATATCTCAAATCCTAGTCTTTAAAACAGTGGTTCTCAAAGGTGGATCCAGAGCCCATTGGTACCCCTGCTGTATTCCAGAATAATACGTGACCAGATATAAAAATAAATATAGTAACTTTTTCTTGTCAGTTTTTCCGTTCAAAGACAATTTTCATTATAAATAACTAACCTTTATAATTGCATTTTATTCTTTTTATTCACTTAAAAGTGCCAAATATAGTGCGCCAAAGAATACTTTCCAGAAACTAGGATCAGTAATAGTTGCCTACTAGAAGCTTAACAAATATGTGATTTTCAATATTAAATAACTTCCGATGTTGACTATGAGACCCGCCGTCTCTATAAAGTAATGCTCTGTAATGTTAATCATCTAAAATTTACTGCAAAAGAACTAATAGTATAATGTAATATAATTTAAAGGATTGATGATTAAACCTAAGGAATTGTCTCTTGAAAACTTTTAAATTCTTATAAAAGAAGAAGGCATGTCATTATCTAAAAAAAAAGCTTTGAACGGTTTACTACTATCTACAGCATCATATTTATGGGAATTAGAATTTTCTATCTTTGCTACAATGAAGTTTAATAGGACAAGCAATCTTTAATGTATTGACCAGGATATAAATGTTTGAATTTAAAATATATGCCTAAACATTGAAGAAAACGTTGTGGCATTTCAAGACATTGAGTTCCTCAGGAATTTATGAAATGACGTTATAATTATTAACATTCTAATTTACTTCAATTATATAAATGAATTTAGGGATTGGTCAAAACATTCAAATTTCCTCTATAATAAGCCTAGGTTATTCGTTAGAACTGAAGTAACTTCCGAAGTTGCAAGAAATAACTTCATTTAGGAGTTGTAATTTGACATCTGGGATTTTTGTAGAACTTAGCCTGTTTCTCGTATACTCAGTAATTATGATGTTAATGCTCATGTTGGCTTTTATATCAAAATTTATGTTGGAAGAATTTTTTTCAACCACTAATCAATATATATAATTTTAATGTCCATGATTCAAGGGCGTGATCGGCCGAGTGGCTAGCGCTCTGGCACTCGGTACCACAGGTTTCGGGTTCGAGTCCCGGTGGTGCCATGGATGTTTGTAGTGGTTCGGAATCCACTTTAAACTGTAGGTCCTGGTCTCATATGATCGTACGGCGTTGCGGGGGCATTGTTACTCCGTGGCTTATCTTCAAGTTACACGCGCCCCCTGGGTAATGCAAAGTGAGTAACGTCTGTGCAGCGCTTGCCTTAAGGCATCCGAGACCCAGCTGTCTAAGTGTTTGCCAGCTGCATTGGAGAAAAAAAATGTTCATGATTCATTAATCAACATACAATAGCAAGAAAAAGAGATTCATCTACGCAATTAGTTCTCTTTCATTCTTCAATAGTCGATGGACATGACTACGAGGCCATAGTATTATTCACGACAGCGATTTTTGTTTAACTTAGCGAGTTGAGTTTTCAAAACAAGAGTGCTTGGTTAGAAATGACAAGCGAAGAATTATCTAAAGCATTCGTGTCTATGCTTTCCTTTTTCCCCACTCCACATTCTCATCCATTGTCTACATAGACCTAAATTGCCTCCTACCATTAGAAAGGTTAATTCGAATATCGGTGGGCCTCATGCAGACCACGAACAGCACACCGACGAGTGTTAAAGTTAGGACAGTATCTTCCAAGTTTTTAGGAGAAAGTCCCGAATTTGCAAATTGTATGGGAGAAATTCCGGACATCATCAAATAGCTTGACTATCACTGCGAGAAGTTTCTGTACGCATTGTAATCGCCGTCGTGCCTTCTCTTTTCCGAAAGTGCGACTACAACAATGCCGCTGGCAGATTCAAACATCAGCCCTCCTGAATACTAGCTGAACATGTTGTCGATGGGATACAAGTAGGTATAACATACGTGTCTATGCTGTTAATGAACAGGATTATAACTTGTATGCCTGATCGTCCATCCCTCCATCGGGCTGGATAAGGACGAGAGAAGGATGCAACTCCTCAGGTGACACCTTTATGAATATTCATTCAAAATTTTCATTTCGCAACTTCACGCTACGTTATTAACTGTAATGTAGCGTCTCAGATTTTCTACAAGGACGAGATGTTATATAACACTTTTTAGTCGCTAATTAACATACATATGAAAAATAGATGATGGCTCGAAAGTTGCGTATGTGAATGTGAGCGATTTTCTGTGTATCCCAACACATCCATTTCATCATTATTATTAAACTGATGGGTTAAATTATTCAATGCAGCTCACCCATTTGCAAGAACATTTCAACAACGAATCAGCTCACCTTTCTGTTAGCGGATATTCGGCTTTGGCCATTATGTTTTTCAATGGAATATTTCACCAACCTGTGATCAACTTACTGCATAACGTGACGATTTACAAACGTGCTTATAGAGCCACAAACCCCTTGCGATACACCTCTTTTTCGAAGTTTAAGTTGCCTAATAAAAAAAAAAAAAAAACTTTATTTACGGAAATCTGATTCAAAATAGTTTAAGATTTAAACTAAAAAAAAATTTAAGAAATATTTCTATGTGGGTTTAAATTACTGAGATGTATATATTTTCAAGAAATAAAAAACCTGGGAAAACAACAGTTTTTTATGACTTTCAAAAGTTGAAACCGATTTTGCTAAAATTAGAATATTTTTTGAGTCGGAAGACAAGAAGAACTCTTATGTTTCCTTTAAGTAGACTCTAATAACGGTCATTTGTGTCAATATTCCTTTCGAAGGACAATTATTTTTGCTTTCCTACTGAAATTTTGTTTCGTCTTTCTCCGTAACAGCTCTTAGAGTTTCATTGTGCAACCATTACACACATGACTAAAGTTATTTCCTGATAGGACATTGAAACAGTTAGATCATTCTTTTATGCTCGAAAAAAATATATTTGATTAGATAAACTATCCTAATTTAAAATTTAAAAGCTTCAAAAAATTAAACTCGTGTATCATTTTTTTTTCTATGCGTTTTTTATTTTAATATTTAATACATTTTAAAAATACATAATTACTTTTTTAAATGGTCATTATTAATTTACTTATATCGTTGTAATTTATTATCAATAAATATAAATTATTCTTGAAATGTTAATATATTTATTTTTATAAGAAATATTACTCATTCATCGTGATTTTATTATTAAAACTGCTATTTATTTCATTTTTAATACAGATGATTGCTTTACAACTTATTATACGATCTGCAATACTAACAAAAATCTGCAGGGTTAGCATAAGTTAATAACCGAAATTTCAAAACGTGTGTTTTAAAAGTATTGCATATAATAAAATCGATGTTACATGAAAATAAGTAAAAAGTACCTTCAATAAAAAAATATTTTCAACATAGCGATGAGATGAACAACGTTATATGGGCTAATTTTTACACCAAGGAAGCGTTAACAAATGGTGATTATTTGGAAATGTTGAAAGTATGGTTATTTCTACTACTGCATGAGAACAGAATTATTTTTGTGGTTCATGATGATGTCCTGACATGTGATTATATTATGAAGTTAAATTAGACAAGTAGAATATTGTCGAAAGCACTTAATGAACTTCAAGATCTCATGACTGCTGAATTAAGATTCCATGATCGATATAAAACTGCAAAATAGGAGGAATGAATTTTATTACAATTTAGATGTCTGACCCTTTGCGATAGGTTCTCATTGTAAGGGAACAAAGTATATATAATATCAAATAATTATATATAAAAAAACACTTCGTATATATTTCTTGTTTTTTTCATATATCACAATCTTTATTAAATGTAATAGGTATGAAAGTAGCAAAAAAAAAAAAAAAAAAAAAAAAAAAATCAATCCAGTCATTCATTTACGGTAATCCTGTATTTATTAATTTTGTCTTTAAATTTAAATCTTTGTTTGAAAAATATTGAATGAATTCTTATTTGGAAAAATACACATTCAATTTTTATTCGAAGCTTTTAAGTTCGTCGATCAACAAATCAAATATTTTCAAATTCCTTCTGTAATTAAAGAACTTCAAAACTCTTGCCTAAATCAGACATTTTGAGGAAATTCTAAAAATACAGTTCAAACTTCCTCTTCAGAAAAGAACACTATTCAATATTTATTTTATTATCTTAATTTATTCCAATGCTATCTCCCACTCTATTTCAGTTCCATGGATTCCACGCAAGAAGATTCGAACCTATCAGGAGTTCTCAAATCTAATAAAATGCGTGGAAATTCCGAAATAAAAATTTCGAATTTTAAGTGCCTCGAGGCTGCTTCTGCAATCTATCACGTGACACACTGCTCAGTTTCTATCTCAATAATCGAGAGCTATAAATAGAAATGAATCAACAATTGCTTTCTTTCTGTTAGTTGGAATGAGTTACAGTTCCCGTATGGACAAGAATAAGTAAATCGAAACAGTTTTATTATTGTAAGCATAACAGTTGATTTTAATAAGCCTGGCAGAAATTGTATTTGCTCATGTAATCTTTCTATACATAAGTGATGACCAAAGTTGTGAAGACCATATATGGCCATATATATATAGATATACATATACGTGTGCGTGGGATTTTTTTAATTATTACAAAAACAAATAAAGTGTTTGATGCCAGTTATCGTATCAATCTGGAAGGTGTTTAAATATTTGCCGTTATTTTGTAAAAAATGAAAACTATTTTTTTTTATATTCATGTCTTTGTCTGCAAATATATATTGATCCAAACATGCTTGCGAATCTTATGTGTTTTAGCAAAACGTGTATTAATTTTGTTTAGTGTAATTTTAAAGTGGAACATGTTTTCAACTAAAACTTTTCAAGTATAAAATTATAAGCTGTCAGGATTCAGATGAAAAGTCTTATGAAAAAAGACCTACCCTTCTTATCTGCAATAAGAGACACTGAATAATATATTTTTTTCTCTTATTTAAACGTTAACTTCATTGTTAAAATCAATCAGAACCAAGTTAAATAATTCATTAAATTCTTTGAAAAGGAAGTACCAATTATCTTGTTTTTTAGTTAAAATGTGTATATAATGAGAAGCACGTCACAGTCTGAGCACCAATCTGTTAAGCAGTTTTCTTAAAATCTAATTATGAAACAAATAACTGGAAATCGGTGGAAATCAAGATTACACAGACCACTGCTACCTCTATTATTTGTCATATTTACTTTAAAATTATATACATATTTACTTTTGTTTTCAGATTATCTCGAAAGATTTAAATAGGAGACAAGAATGCCCCGATCAAAAATTGGTTGTGGCTCTAGCACAAAGTAAATGGGTTCAACTTAATTTAAATTGTAATTAATGGTTAAACACAACTTGTAACATTTTTTAAAGGAATACCAACAATCATTAATTCTGTATTTTACATGAATAATACAGTTATGTAGTGTCATAGGTAGTTCGACTAGGGGTCCATTGGTAATATGCTCAATTACTTGAAGTTGTATCCTATAGCTTCTAGCCGTTGAATTCCTCTGGCGTCCGTTGCATTCACTGCTTTAAAAAACGAGGAGAATTGATAGAGATTGGGACAACAAAGCATGTTGCATGCATAAGTTGCATGAAGGGAGTTTTTCGGGGTTCTTTTCAGAAAGGTGCAGATGACAGAAATATCCTCTCAGAAGGCAATGTTTGGAAGCTTTCAATGCCAATCAGAGAACTATAATGTTAGAAAAAGGACACATAAATGTAGGCCACCTATGTTAAATTTTTTTTGGTTCTCATGCAGCTGGCAAACACTTAGACAGCTTGGTCTTGGATGCCTTAAGGCAAGCGCTGCACAGACGTTACTCACTTTGTATTACCCAGGGGGCTCGTGTAACTTGAAGATAAGCCACGGACGCGGAGTAACAATGCCGCCTCAACGCTCATTGGCTCAACAGCCCAGCGTGGGCCAAGGCCGTCTACCTACTGGTAGATTTCGAGACGAGATGTTTTTCTTTTTACGGGGTAGGGTTGTCAGCTCTACGCCCAACGCTCAACAGTCATATGAGACCGGGTTTAAAGGGGATTCCGAACCACTACAAACATCCATGGCACATCCGGGACTCGAACCCGAAACGTGTGGTACCGAGCGCCAGAGCGCTAGTCACTCGGCCATTCAGACCCCCTATGTTAAAAATTGTCATAAAATAAATGTCAGATGTATAAAACATTTTTATTACATTTTTTTCGAAGTGCTCACAATATATGAGAGACTACATTTAATTCTTTGATTATCTACCATCAAAAACTTCACTATCCATTATAGGCTTCAATTGGAAATAAGTATTCCAAGGTGAACTTCCCAACTGTTTGTGTACAAAATTCAGTTGTATATCGTTACCAATAAATATACATATTCTTTTTCACATTGACATAAACTAACTAAGCTTGGAGGCAATTTTATTTAAAGCACCCTTTCTGTGGATTAATGTTTATCCAAGATTGAAGGATGATTTTCAGCTACATCTGACTTCCTTTAATTATCTTTCTGTGTTTGTTGTATTGGAAATTAACCTGAAAAATTTAGTTATTTCTCTGATTTACCTTTTTAGGAAGAATTTTGTTGCCTCTCTTGAAATATGACAAATATGATGTATTTTAGTGATCTAAAAATAGAGTGAAGGTTTGATTTTTGATTTGACAGCCGTCTTTTGCAATAGTCATGGCCTTAAAAAGCGGGAGTTATAAATGGAAATAAGGAAAAAATGTCTGCCATTGACAGTTGGACAGCCAGAGGGAAATATTCCAATAACTACATTATTTTTGTAATATCTTGAGTTGGCATGCAAATACAGAGAGTGTATAGTTGCACGCTTACCGCCCCATGTGTACTGGCACCTTACGTGAGCAAGGTGAAACTTCATGTACAACACTTTGAAATCTCAAAATAATAGTAATAATATTTATAATAAAATAAAAATAACCGAGAAAGATATGCTTGAAAAATTTTCTATAATATCTCTCAAAAGATATGCTTGAAAAAATGGTAAGAGAGTGAGGTAACTGAGAGTTAGCTTTATGTCGCGAATCAAAGAATCTTTCGGCATGACGAGTAGTATCTCTCTTATAAAAGTATCTAACAGGTTTTGTGTTTTGATAGAACTGCACCCTATAAATAAAGAGTATACAAATAATTGTTTAAAAATATAAAAGAAATGCAAATAATTCCACTACAGAAATGAGCGAGAACAGATGAATATTCTGCACAATGTTTCAAATGGTGAGGTGTCTTAAAAGAAAAGGTTAATATCCGCTGAGTTGACAAATTGCCAAAAACTTACTAATTTGTGTTATCTTGATGATGGTGGAAGAGTTGAATACACAAGCTTGCTTTAAAATCCATGCGCTAAAAGACTTAAATTTCTTACATTTGGAACAAATAAACGTCAGGTATTTTTGAAATTTAATTTTTTGAATAGAAACTTTTCATTTCTGCATACCTATATAAATAAATATTATGCATATAATAGTTTTTCATACTACCAGAAATATTGATGGTTCCATTTTAATATACGAGACTAAAAGAGAATATTCTTGTTATTTCAGAATTTATTTACTTTCTTAAAATAATTCAAATAAAATTGAGAGAAAGAGCTTAACATATGTAGGAAAAGAAAAAAAAGATGTATTACTTACTTTTAGTAAAACAATAATGTGCCTGTCATTTTTTTCCATGCGCGATTTGTATTCAAACGTGAACATGTACAAAGTTTAAAAGAAACACGATATCAGATTCAGTCAAGTTGCTGCCACTTCGTTGCTGAGTAGAAGAGAGAATTTTCAATACACCGTTTGTATGAATAGAATGCACTGCAGATAAAATATTATTCATGCAGAGGAAAAACATGGACATGCAAAAAGATCCCCTCATTTTATATTCTAGGGCAGATCTGTTTTTCTGAAAGGAATTAAACTCAAAAGAAACGGTCGAGAAAATGGTTTTATTTCGATAGATTTCTTTTTGTCTTTAAAATGTATTAAATGGACTTATTATTTCAAAAGATTCTTGTTCAATTGGAATATAGGAACAAGGCGATTTTATATTGATATAACCTATAATATTATAAATAAGCAAAGTTATTCTCTAAACTATGGTTGCCTTATCCACGAATCTGGTCGCTTTGAAACTAATATGTTTTTATCTCTTTTTATTATTTCGTTGCTTTCGAATGCCAATCATATTGTGTGAAGATTACTGCCTTTTTGAGTTTGCAATTGAGTTTGTTCCGGTTTGGACATATGAAGTGGTCTCCAATCCGTTACGACCGCAAAATCAGCAGAATTTGAATGAGAAAAAAGTGCTAAACTTTATTAATCAAAAAAGAAGAAACAAAATTGAATGTAACTTGACATATACAAAAAAAAAAATTGTTAAAACTACTCATTATTTGACAAAAATGAATGTGGACAGAAGATTGTTATGAAATTTGACACGTCTTCAATTATATTTGACTCGAATACAGCGTGTAATAGTCACCTTGTTTCAGATGAATGTGTCCCGATTTGTTTTCCTCCCATAATTCTAGGTAAAACTTTCGTTTATGAGCCCCCCCGCCCCACACACGCACGCCTACTTTTCTCATAACCCTCCCGTTCATATAATCTATAGAAAAAAGTTCGTTTGTTTTAGGCATCAATATTCTTTTCTTAATTAGCAAATTAATCGAATGATCTCATTTGATGATACTTATTGGCTTTTATTTTTATTTTACACATTTTTTTTATTTTTGAAAATACAGAAAACATTTATCATTATAGTAATTTTCAGTCACATAAACAAATGAGGATTGTTTCCAAGAATCATTAATTTTCACCTGCTAGTTTCCAACATAGTGTTCTTTGACTTTATTTTATGGAATCTTTTTTTTTTTTTTTTTTAAATCTAATTCATTTAACAAACAACAGTTTCAAGTCAGGAGCATTAGTAGCGATATTTATTCTTAATAGTTCTATATTTTAGAAAGATGTTTATTTTTATTTCGATATTTATTCTTAATATGAGCATATGAGCATTTTTTATCTTAATGTGTTCGTGAAAGACTTAAATATTTTATTATTTTACAACTGAGTTCTTGGTGCTCTTCAGCCCAAAAAGGATTGAGAATGTTTTTAGAAATCAGGGTAAAAAGAAGAATCAATCGAAAATTCGATAAAAAGAAGGAGACCACTGAGGAAGATTAAGATGTGTAATCTAAACCTCTTTAAATCTCTCTCCTGTAAATCACGTCAAATCATCTTTCTTTACCATGAAAAGTGTTGATTTATCGATATTTGACTGCATGTAAAATGTATCCATTATGCGAGTAGAAAAAACGTGGAGTTTTAATAAAAATTTTATCTTCATTAATAGTAATCATTTTATCGAAGCAGTCGATAGTTTTTATGTTGTGTTTCCTAATTCCTGATACTTTAATATTTACATCCTCCAATTCCAGGTGCATGAATTTTCTCATAATTCCCCGCGATATAATATATATTAAATTATCTGTGTGTTTGACAAAACATGGAGAATGTGTTTATGCTATCCCTTTTGTTGTAAGTCGCATCAGATGGTGCTGTAGTATATCCAATTCATACCGTTCAAACAATCACTATGAAAATTGGTAATAATATGTATTCGAGTATGGAAAATAGGTTCGCGCTATTCACTTTATTGTTACTTGCTACCAGAAGGTGCTGCAGCATTTTATCTTATATACCATTAAACTATATTCATGAAAATTAGTATGCACATATATTGGAACAGGGAGAATATATTTGCAATTTTCTACAACGCATTTTTTTGGCAGGACAACATATGCCGGGTTCTCCTAATATATAACCATTTGATTTTCATTTGCATTCGGATCAGTTGGGTTCTGACTTAAATGAAACTGCTTTATACAAAATATTTATTATATGTGTAGCTTTGATTTAATTTGAAACAATAGAAAACATTTACTTTTTAATCACAATTTAATAAGAGAATAAAAAAGTAGCATATTTCATACGTAGTAATATTTTAAACTAAAGTTATATTAATGATATAATAGCAGCAAATTCGAAAAAAATTCTTAAGTTCTTTGAATTCATTAATGAATAAATTATTAGAGGAAATCATAAAGGATCATCACTATTTACATTTAATTAAACACATAATTACAAATAAAATATGTACTAAATTAATTTTTCGACTATCCACTTCATTTAATATTTATCAAATGTAATCACTGTAAATAAATAAAGCTCTCGTGATTTTACTTCCGTTATAATTTAATTACATCTGAATTATTTCTGAATTTACAATATAATATACTTACGTTCTTAAGAATTCGAAAGAATTCACAGAGGAATAGATATTGGCTGAAATAAAACATTTTTAATTATTTGATAATATTAATCATATGTTAATCTTTTTGAATGACATAATATTATTCGATAAATTTATATCTGTAAAGAAATTATAGTAAATAGAGTAAATGACATTATTTTGAGATAATTAATTGATAATTACAATTATAATAAGTATATATTTTATGACTTAAGCTAATAATTTTGTCTCAAGAGAATGAATGATTAGTCATTATTTTAGAAACTTATTATATTCGATACATTATTTTATATGTTTTATGGAAATAATTAATTTCAATAATATGTAATTTAAATATTAATACACATTATTGAATTGGCTGTTTTAAAAATAATTAAAACACATAATTTATAATTTAAATATTTATATGCAATATTTATTAATGGCTTTTTTTGTATGATACTGTAATGCTTTTTGAAGTCCTATTAATTTATTGTATTGATCTCTTTATCTGAAAAGTAAATTAAATTTAAAGTACAATTTGATTTGCCATGAAATACATAATTAATGATACTGAACATAATATACATACTAATTAATAATTTAATTTATCATAATATACTTCATTCGTTAAGTTTTTTTCTGAGGATAATCCAATTACATATTAAAAAAAAGATTTTTTTAGAATTCCCCAGTTAATATTGCTTTTGAGATAAGGGGATTATAGATTAGTGCAGATTAGTTATTTGTGGAAGTTCGCTCACAATAAGCTACCTTCAAAATGAAGTAACATTAAAAACCCTTTTACAAAAAATTTACAAATCTATTTTGCAGAAACATTTTTACTCACTTCAAAAGATATTTATATTAATTTTAAATAATATTTTAAATAATAAATTTTCTACTAATAAAATTTATATGAGAATTTTTTTCGTATAGTAAAACAGACTGTATATTTCTAAAATAAAGAGGAAAAGTTTTTGAACCACGATGAGTATAGTAATTTGCCTGCCAAAAGATAGTGTCTTAATTATTCTTAATTTTCTGAAAGGGCTTTTACCCCCGAGAATGTTTCTCTTTCAGCCAATAGTTTTTAGTGAATTATAACCAAAAAGTATTAGTTCAAAAACATTTTTTAAAATTTCTAAAATATTAACGAGAATCAAAAAATAACAGCAAAAAAATTTCTAAAATATTAACATCATGTGTGTTCCATCATCATTCATCTTAAGTCCTTTTAAAATGGTAAACTGATATGCACTTTGACAACATGATTTCCATCGGTGAAGTGATATCATGAATATATTCCAAAAAGGGTCCTCAGAGTAAAAAAATCATTACAAACACTTAGGTAGATAAATAGAAAGAAGACACTCTTATATATTTGTATATAAAGTGCAGTAGTCGTTTTAGTGTATAGTGGATACATCTGGACCTGTTACATATTTAATTAAAAAGAAGTGCTTTTCGTCAAGTGACTGAATTAAGAAATGTCTTTCCAATCTTTAATTTTTTTATAACTTTCGACTTTTATAAGAAAAACCATTTTTAATCACATTGTTTTATTTGTCGGTATGTTTCAGATAAGAAGAACAACTATTATTCACAATTTAATATGTAATTAACATCCACAATACTATTATCTTTAATGTGTTCATCTTTCCATACATTTATTGAAGCATTGTTTAAAATAAAGAAGAACTTGCATAGGATTTATAATGATTTTCGATTTACATGTATCTACATAAACTTTAGATAAAAATTATTTAAATTAGAATAATATTAATATTGTCTTTTATATATTGTTGCGTACTTTTCTTAAAGAGGAAATTATATTTACAAAAAAGAAATCTAAAAAAATGGTAATCAGTTTTGTAACGCTAGAAATTATAAAAGAAACACATACTTTATTGTATACATAATATTTTATCAATAATGATATACATTTTAAAATACTAAATAATAAATAAAACGAGTAAATTTTATTTAAGCCATTTTATGTGTAATTGAATTCCGCGTGGGCTTAATATGCTGTTCATTGTGCTTAATGATTCTCTTATTATGCAAAAGATTCGAGCACAACTCCAAGCTACTTAATTTAATGGAGTATTATAAAACGCTAATCAATCTCAGTTAGTTAATTCTGTTGTGGAAAGTAAGACAAATTTAAATGTCATATTCATTAATTTAATGCCTTTTGGGAAGTTTCTCATGCATTAAACTTTAAGGTTTGGTGCAGTAGCTAAAGGAAACAATCCTCTTTTGCTCCATCCGTGGATAACGTACAGGGTAAGCTTTTAGGAGACAAAACACTTTCGAGATTATAAAATTTGCTTTACAAAACCTCTGGAGAATAAAGTATTCATCATTTACTGGTACATTATATATTTGTTGATGAGTTAAGTAAACACTCCTTGATTTGCTGTAGCTAACATTATTTCAGTATACATTGGAGATTAAATAATTATAAATTTTAAGTATTATACTTTATGACATGCAGGAAAATTTGCTTAAAAAGAAATAAAAAACTTATAACATAGCAGACTACGATGGTACTTTGTTGCTATAGTCATAATAAAATGCAACAGTTTCATTAACAATTAACTAAGAACATAAATATAAATTTATTATGAGCTCTCAGACAATCTATTTAGTGTAATTGTATTGTTTATTATTTACCGTAAATGAACTATGCGTACAGTAATATTCTCATCAAAGAGATTGAGTTGAATACGAATAGCAGTCTAATCAGAATAAAGCTTTGTTTATTTGTAATAAAAAACTTGTAATTCTAATTTTAGGTTAAATGTATTATTCTTAAATATCATTACAATTTATTTTTCATATATATTTGTAACATAATATGAAATTGTATGTTGTGTAATGAAACTTTTATTTAACAATTTCCTTTGAGCAATGCAAAAAGTTAATAACCTATTATTACGATGATATCGCGTAATGACACGGCAATAATAGAGAGTTTTTGCATACCGTACGTTAGTTACCGTAGGACGTCCGTTAGCTTTTTCTCCCTAGCGCGCATGCTCATAAGAAATTATGTTTCCTATGAGCATGCGCGCTAGGGAGAAAAAGCTAATGGACGTCCTACGGTAACTAACGTACGGTATGCAAAAACTCTCTAATATTTTCTTGGGAAACGGAAACCTTTAATAAGTATTTTTTGTTTTTGTTTTTCATATGACTGCGAATAATGAATGTGTAATAATCGTGTGAAGTTCAGAATTGTAATAATCATGTTATGTTCACAGTTGGAATAATCATGCAATTTTCTTCAAAGCATTAATGAGAATTAAATAAGAATGAACTGAAGAACATATACCACTTGATATAAAATATCTAGGATTATGAAATTATTATTTGAATTCAGTTTTTAACATAGGGTAATTTTTTTTATTTCTTACTTATATGGTATTATAGATATTGATTTCATATATATTAGAATGCAAAATATTAATAGTTAATTGTTCTTTTTTTAGTGAAAATAACTTTATAATACCTTTAATAAAAACCTTTAAGAAAAACATCTTTATATTGTATTTTAAATTTTCATTTGTGTTATTTTATTTACAACGATATATATTTGAATATGATAAAAGAGTTGATATTTATTTTTACTCATTCCTTTTTTTCAATTCAAATTTTATTTCATCGTTATTTATTTATTTTATTTTTTCTCTTTCCAACACACATGCTAAATAATAATTGTTTTCGATATTTATCTCAATTTCATGAACTTTCACAAGTCTATATTTCACTCATTTAAATATGTGAACTATACTACATTATAATAACATCCGTCAACGATATTAATCAATACATTTGCTATAAATAAAAAAAAGGAAAGAAAGTTTGTTTTGTAAATCAGATATACATTTTAACATTAGTCATCTAGAAAAGTCTTCAGCTCGCACATCTAATCAATTTTAGTGAGTAACAGACTCTTCTAAGCACCATATATGGAGATATACTGATTGAATAAACCACAGACGCAGCACCATTCGATGTGCAGTCCATCTACGAAAGGGAAGGCCATTTAATCCACCGCCTATTCTGGAGACGACGCTGAGGGAAGGTCTGATGGGGTCAATGTGTTGTGATGAGGGACCATTGGAGCGGATGAGTTAAACTGCCTCTGGATTAAGGCATCCATCTGCGTAAATTGCCTTTGATGGCTGCGAACCTTGTGAGGTCTTCCTATTCGGAGGAGGAGGAAAGTGATTTGTAGTGGTTTACTAAGGGGGAATGGAGTCCAAAAAAACTAGGGATTGGTCCGAATCATCGGGAAATTGTTGACCAAGATTCTAATAATTCGTATTCAGATAATTGAAGCTGTCAAAAAATAAGATTATCAGATGTTATATGTCATCCTGTGTCCCATAATAATAGCTGCAGTTGATGAATTTAATTTGTCGATAATTGTGGTAACAAACAAAAGTAAATGTAGGAAACATTTATTTAAAAAAATATATTAAATTAAACAGTTAAAATTATAACAAATACTACTCGTATTTTTAATTTTGAGTGTTCATATAGTTTTAATCAAATGTGAATATGGCCCTTAAACTGTACAAACTTTCCGTCTGGAAGTATATTTGTCAGACAAAATTTTATGTTACATATTTTTCTTTTCTGTTCTATAAGAAATTGCTTGATGTTGCTTGAAGTTGGATTTATATATTTTACTTATTTCAAACTTCGGATTTATTTAGATTTGTATAGTGGCGTAAGCTGTTGATTTTGTGGTGTCATTGAACAAATGACAGGTGCCATTGAGCATTGATTTTGATTGAATGCTTGGTAATTTAGAACTACTACATAACTTGCAGCGGCATTCATCAATAATTCCCATTTGTATATTCAGTTACTAATATTATGGGACAGAGGGAATATTAATTTTCCTTTGACAAAAATGATGCAACTAAATATTAATTTGAATTGCGATCTCTTTTTTTCATGTAGTACTAAACATTTAGTTACTATAGTTAAAATGATCTATATTATTAAGTTTTGCAATCATTATTAAACTTTTTAATTTATTATCCCGAATATATTCATATCACATATATGTTCCAATCCCTTTTCTGGTCCTGGTTTTTTATTAATTCAAAGCAGAAAAATAACGATTTTGGGCAACTCTCCTTTTATTGAGATTACATGCTGTTTTAGAGACTTTTGATACAATGTCCTGCAGTATACAAGATCAATGACTAATAATAGCAGCGATGTATTGTATGGTGACGTCGAAATCTGTGCTGTTGAATCATAGTTGGATTCTATCACTAAATAAACATAACTTCGGTTTGTGTGTGTTTTCGTTGTAATAATGATGGTGTAGTTATTATTAAATCTTAATAATAAAATACCCCTGGTTAAAAATTAGTGTAATAAAGCAATATTATTTTAGATCTTAGTAAAAAATTGTTTGAAATAAAATTGTATGTGACTAGATAATATCTGATCCGTTAAGAGGTTTAAGGAAACCAAAATTTATTCATAAAACATAATGGCGATTTATGATAGAGCTAAAACTAATGAAGTCATACTAATAGCTAATGAATTTGGAATGAAATATATTTTTGATCAAATGCTCTCCTGAATAAAAATTGTTATTTTTTTTAAAATAAATAATGGGATTTCTTTTATTTGTTGTGATAAATTCTTTTTTTAGAACAATGTGTAAATGACAATGAGAATAATGAAATAAAAATTAGTAAACAATTCAATACAGTTAGCAGAAGTTACAGTTACAGTCTCAGGATTGCTTACTGAAATATTTTACAATTCTGGGGCAACATAAAAATTTCTAATTTTATTTTTTTTTGTTTGAAAGCAAAATAGTACACGTACCACATCCACATTTATAATTTTAATCATATAATCATCCCTTTCAAAAGAACCTGTTTAACGGTTAGAATTCTTGTTTCGTATATCTGTGTCAGGGATGCTGCTTGGGTGTCCTAAAAGCCTTATGTACAAAAAGGAGGAGTTTAAAGTTGCACTCTTTACTTAAGGAGCAAGTACTTAAGGAGTTTAAAATTGCAAGTACTTGAGGATTTTAAAATTTCAAGTACTCCAAAGTTGAAAAAAGAAATAACATAGAAATAGGTATAAAAAAACTACCCATCTAACCGTGATAGTTATTTCAATTCCTTCTATTAGCTCACACTCCCCTTATATATATATCTTGTTCAAATTTTCAATCGTTCATAAAATACTTTTTATTCATGCACTCGAGTCCAAATGCATTTTTTTAACTTATAGTGAATGACATTTGATGTTAATACAGTTTTTTCAAATATTAATATATTAATTAATTTTAGTTTTTTTTTAGATTTAAGTTGAATATATCTAGATGGCGCCATATAAACTTAAAAAAATGAAAGAAAATTATTCATATAAGACTAGTAGAATAAAGTGACTAGAGAATAAAGTGAAAAAAAAAGTAGGAATTGATTTAATTTTTTTTTATATTACTTGTTTTATCTATCACACTGCTCATAGAGTTTCAAGAAATAGGATCAGGTCATTTCTGTTCAGAGAAGAAAAACATGCTTATAATCCTAGATTAGTTCCCTGATTTCTCAGTGGCGCTTTATGCTCTCAAACTCCTTTACAATATTCGTTTCATTTAAGCCACTGAATAATTAAACATCACATTTTAAAGGCTGTTCATAAATTTAATATTTCCGATTTCTTTTCCTGCAATTGTGTTAGATTCGTGAATAAATTGCTTCAGGATATTAAATCAGGAATTTTTGTTAGCCTTTTTTCTAAAGATTATTACACGAATAATCACAATAATGACGTTTTTGTTTATCACATTTAATTCTAATGTAATAAATTTAGAAATTGTACGAAAATATTGAGAATGAGGACATGGAGATAAATGGAGTCGCATACCAACATTTAAATATTCATATCGGCTAGTGAAATCTGTCGTTTCTTCTGACGTCAGATTTAGTTCATTGAATTATTCCATCAAAGTAGACGACGCCATGTTGAAAAACGTGACCCTGTTCCACAAGTCCTTAGTTAAGTAATTGATTAAAAGTTTTATCTAATTACAGAACTCGTCGATAAACAGACGAGAAGTCTTGCAAATTATTTACTCTATCACTTTGGTCTTCCGGAGACAGATTCGATTACTGTGGAAGGCCTTCTTTCATCTTCGTTGCTAATCATCTTACATCAAAACGCAATGATGCGCAATTTATTCTTTATAAACGTCCTCTTTTGTGCTGCATCTCATACTAACTTGCTGAATAACTTAACTGAAAAGAAGTTAATTTTTGTTTTCATCGTTAATGTGTCTCTCAAACTTCAATAAATTGAAGGTGTAAACGAATTTTATTTTTATGTAAATACTAATAGCACATCATTGGCAATAGTTAGAATACATTAAACGTAAATACATTTAGAAATTTTCTAAAATTTACTTAATGTATAATTTGAAGTATTGCATAATTAACAGACTTTGTTAGAGAAATTAATACTATAAAAATAAAGAAAGGATTTAATTAAAGTCATTTAATACTTGAAAATTTATTGAGAATGAGAAATGCTTAAAGTCTTTTACAGTTAGAATAGGGCATTGCATTAAAATCTGTCAAATTCAGTTTTATAACTTCATGGTTCCATTTTTGAAAAGATATCCCTTATTAAGAATATGTTTTCTTAAGTTAAATTGATTAACAAGCTTTGAAGCTTCTAGATTTATAACCATGATTGCACTTTCCAGACATATACTACACAGGAGACTAAAATTCAAAATTAATTTCCTCTGATATCATGATATAATAAAATTTCTCAACCACTATATTAATATAAGTAATAGATGTTTTTGACGATCTTGTGAGAAGGGGAAATATAAAGGAGATGTTATCCTGGCAATGCATGTTATTTTAATATATTTTATTATAAAATGAGTTAAAAAAGATTAAAATATTCAACATTTTCCCTTATTTTATGTAAGTTCTATCTAAAATTAAGTGCTATCCAGGTCATAAAATGTTTCAGCATTACGTACTTAATTTATGCAAATAGTTAGAAAATTAAGAATTATGATTTGCAGATTTTTTTTTTAAATTTCGCAAGCAAGTGATATTTAAGTATAATTTCAAACTTGATGCCATTATATTAATAAAAATATTGAAAAAATGCTTTAATTTAGGGTATATGTTTTCAATGAAGAAATATATATCAATTTTAATGTTATCAACATTTTATAGTAAAATTTAATGACTAAATCATAAATTTTAACAGTAAAATTTTTGACTGAAATTTGTGCTGATAATATAGTATGCAAAGGATGCAATCATATTTAATTTCGTCTAGACGAACATCAATTATTTAGTCTAAGAAAAATAAGTTTACCTATAAATAGCTCAGAAAATTTAATACAGCGGAAGTTCTTTTCGACTTCTACCCGTATAATAAATTTTAATCAAAAAATAAAAGCCTACGAAGTTAGATTTCGTGTCTTAAAAATGAAAACATAAAATTGTAAATTTAGACAATAAATTAATCCTAAGAGTGTAAAAATTGTCATAAAGAAGTAAAGTAGAGAAGTAAAAAACATAATATGCTGAGACTGTTTATCTTAATCTATTATACAAATGCAGTACATTAAATTTAGAATTATTATAACGTGCAAACTTATAGAATATCGCTAAATAGTTTACATAATTATATTCCTGCAAAATATACCCATGTAAAAATCCTTTTTTATTCTAATTTTTAAAAAAAATCTTTAAAATGAAACAGTGTAAATTTATATACTTATCATATTTATATATTCATCTATGTTTCGATAGCTTGCATTGATTAAAGTTTACTAAGGAAAATGTCTAGGTACATTGTGAAAAAATAAATGATTTATTTTTAGCACTCTACATACATTTGGTATTGCGCGAGCATGCGGCTCTTTGGATGTGAAGCTGTGGCTCTTTAGTTCCATACGCAAATATTATTTATTTTATCAAAAAAAAAAAAAAAAAAAAAAAAACATTTAAAAATAAAAATCGTTCTGAATCGATTAACGAGGATTAGGCACCGATTCTATCTCTCAGCCACTCCACTTGCTTTTCACCGCACCCCTCCCCGTGACACGCGTCGTCACTGTCGTCAGTCCATCGGACGCTCTCGAATGACGCCGTCGTCGGATGTTTCTATGTATGTTTTAATTCGCTTTCGACGCAAGACAATTTGGCATCTTCATCAGTGCTTTGGCTGTGACGTATAGTTTGTTGTTTCAAGTAAAAGAGTTAGAAGCGAATTATCTTCTCAAAGGTATGTATATACATATATATATAATAATAAAACCGAAGTAAAGGTAGGTAACATAATAAGTATTATATTTTTAAAATACATATTATACATATTTTTTTCCAAATAAGATACCTAACTACTTTTTTGAAGTCAATAAAATTGTCAAAAAAGAAACAAAGTACTACTGTTGGATATTACCGCGAAAGTGTTTTTATTAAAATATATATTTAATAAATTACCTATTTTATTATTTATCTATTTTATTGCTTTTATTATTTAAAAATTAGCGTTAAAATAATAATTATAAGTAAAATTGAAATATAAATTGTATTCTATAAATTGTTATTTAATAAACCTATTTTCGAACTCTGAGGATCAAAGTAGGTAGGTATTTGCAGTTTTAGATTGTTTATATGTTTGGCAATTTTCATTGATTTCGGCATAGCTGGGCATAACACCTTTACTCGTAAACTAAGTATCTAATATTTGCTTAAATCTGTTTCAAAATAAAAAAAAAAAAAAAAAATGTAAAATATGCAGACTGCGCCGTGATAAACACGTTCTGACAAGTCCGTTCAAACCAGAAATCTTGAAAAAAAATCAAACATTTGCCACTATCCGTTAAAACAGTACAAGATACGAATAGCTAAAATGTCTTCAAATGTAACGTGGAAGACATTCAATTTTCAGTGCCTTATCACGTGCTAAATTATTGCAATTCGGAATAAGTTAAATACCTAAGTATTTTTAGATTTATTTAGGATACCGGTAGTAGACATTTTAGAAAAAGAAAGAAAACAAAGGTGTTTTTTTATTTATTTTTATTTGCCCAGTTTTATTATGAATGTTTATCACAAAAAAATTTGTAACTTATAAATTATAACAGTATATAAAGAATCACAAAAGGTAAAGGACATCTTATTTATTTAAATCACAAAAAAGTGTAAATATCACTATTCAGTCTTCCGACTTGTCAAATTTTTGAAAAATGATCTTAAAAACATAACGCATCAATTGTACTATCATTAAGAAATCAAATTTTGTGAAAAATTACCAGCTAAAAAACGCTACTTTCAGTTTGCTAGTGGGTGGTACTAGTTAGCAAGAACGAAAAAATACTTTTACCTCTCATCTTCAAATAAATCTAGTTCCATGTTAATTAACTGGATATAGCTATTTCTGTATTGTATTTTGGTTTGTTGAAATTCTTTTAGTTATCGGTAATCACTAGATTTTTGTTCAAAAAGACAAACCATTCACTATCAACATTAGTGTCATTATAATCTTCGATAAATGTACCGAATCTGAAGAACTGTTTCTGATTTCAAAAAAAACCAGAAAGAATAAGAAAAAAACGATTTTTCTAAATTTCTAGTAAAACAGTACAAGAAGAATAGTATTTAAACTTGTGAATACCAAATGTAACAAATTTGCAGGTGGAAGATATTCAACTTTCTTCTGCCTTATCACTTGCTATAGATGAGTCTTGCGACATAAAAGACACGGCACAAGTTGCCCTTTTTGTCAGGTATATGTCTTCCCAAGGTCCAAAAAAAGAACTTCTAGGATTGCTACCGCTCTCGGACAAACTAGAGGGGAAGATATAGCGAATGCCGTGCAAAAATGCCTTGAAGACAATAAGATCGATTTAAATAAAATCGTTTCAATAGCAACTGATGGAGCCAGAAGTATGACAGGAAAAATAAAGGGGCAACAACGATTCTTCAGAGCAAAATAAACCACGAAATTCTTACGTTTCACTGCATAATACACCAAGAAGCGCTTTGTGCCCAAACATTTCCGGCCGAAATAGTTGAGGTCATGAATTTGGTAATCAAGATTGTTAACAGCATCTTGTCAAAAGCACTCTACCATCGTCAGTTTAAAGAATTCTTAAACGAAATGGAGACTCAGTATTCCGACCTCCTTCTTCACAATAAAGTGCGATGGCTTTCCAAAGGTAAGGTGTTGAAACGTTTTGCTTTGTGCTTGAATGAAATAAATACATTCCTAAATGAAAAAGGCATTAATCACCCTGAATTAGAGAACGACAAATGGTTGCAAAAATTTTACTTTATGGTGGATATCACAGCAAAATTAAATGAGCTGAATCTAAAACTGCAAGGAAAGGGAAACCCAGCCTATGTTTTGGTAGAAGAATTGGTTTGTTTTGAAGAAAAATTAATTCTTTTTGCAGAAGATATTCAGAGCGGTAAATTACTTCATTTTCAATTTCTAAAGCAATATCGCGATAAAACCAGTGCAACTGTTGACACGAGGTACTTCAGCACAGTTATAAAAAAAAAATTAAAGATGAATTTGCTGACAGATTTGAGCAATTCAAAAAACAAAACCACTCTAGCATTCATAGTAAATCCTCTCAACACAAATAGTAACGAAATCCACATTGAGCCATTTGGAATTGATACTGGATCTCTAGAAATGCAATTGATCGATTTAAAAAGTAAAGCTTTGTGGAGTGGAAAATTTACAGAGTTGAAAAGCAAGTTGGAAGAGTTGGAGGTCCAGAAATGTATGTACGTAACGCAACAAAAGTGGACAGCTTTAAAAGAAATGCCGCGAGTTGAGGCACTTATATTCGACGCATGGAATAGTCTTCCAGATTGCTACAGTGAGGTGAAGAAGTTGGCATTTGGAGTGCTGACTATCTTCGGATCGACATATTCGTGCGAGCAAGCGTTCTCTTGCATGAATATAATTAAAAGTAAAGTAAGAAGCCAACTAACAAATGAAAATTTAGAGTCGTGTTTGAAACTTAAAACAACAAGTTATGAGCCAAATTTATCCAAACTTTCTAAAACCATGCAAAGCCAACGCTCCCATTGAATTTGTTTGCTCAAATGTATGTTATTGTTTTTTTTTATTTTAAGTACAAGTTACATTGTTTAGTAAAGTTTAAATTTTCTACTTGAATAACCATGCAAAGCCATCGCTCCCATTGAATTTGTTTGCTCAATTGTTTGTTATTGAAGTACAAGTTAGTGTTGTAAGTAAATGTTTAATTGTTTTAATTTTTTACTTAAATAATAAGTAATTATCTAATAATGCCATATATATATATTATCTAATTTGTTATGAAAAACACTACTTATATATGAATAAATAGATATTTTTCATTTTTTATGAATAAATAGATTAGATGTATTTTTTTTTTTTATCAAAAAACTTTATTTATGCGAGTACTATTTATTGTTGGCAAGAAAAAATTTTGTGGCTCTTTAAAAACTTTGAATTGTAAAATTTTATTTTGATTCTAGCATGCATTTTATTTTGTAAAAGAATCGATATACATTAAATATTGATTTATTTCAATTTACTATTCATACAATTGTTCATATTTATTAAAGATTCATAACAGTAATATTTACTATATTATAAATAAGGCAAATTCAAATGGTTATTTAATATAGTAATATTTTGATGCATTTAAGAACAGTATTTAAAAATATTTGAAAGATATTTCTTTTGATGTCAACACTAGTTATCTTTAAAACGCTTAGAACGTATTTGAAAATTCTATTTAATATCAGTTATTCATTTTAACTAGTTGAATAGAATTATAAACACGGAAAGAAACAGAGTTTAATTTTTGAAATAGTTTAAAGATAAAATAAATGATGTTTTATCAAACAGCATTTTCTTTGATCATTTTTTTTTGAATACAATTTTCCTTTAGAATTTCTTTATCGTGAAATGTTATTCGTTTGATTCTTACGTTTTGAAATACTTAAAAGTGTAAAAAATATCTTATTATGTTTTTTTATTTTTAAATGCAGTAATTTATTTGCTAAAAATATATTTTCGGTACTGAATTTGAAATATATAAATTGTTATTTCTATGATTGTAAAGATGAAAGCCCATCGTGAATATTTAACGATGAAATACACTTTTTTTCAAAGAATTCAAATTTAATGAAATAAATTAATATTTTTTGATACTGAGAATTTCAGACATATTGTACAACATTCAATTTTAATTTTATTTAGTGAATAAAAATAATAATATATATATTTCTACAAATGTATCAAATTTTCTCGACAGTGTTACTTTGTTTTTCCTGTTATAAATACATATCAGTTTATTTAGTAAAGTAATTACAATATCGAAGCAAAATGTTCTTCAATACTAAAATTGGATCCCTTTGTATTAATTAATAATGAAAATTGTAAATTATTTTAATCTTTCAACATCCATTAGTCATTATTTTAATCTTATTTATTTTAAATGTTTTACCAATATGAGAAACATTAAAACAAGTCTGGATATAGAATTCTTTTCCTCTGATTTGAAATCGTCAGAAATTGTTGAGTAAATTACAAATG
Source organism: Caerostris darwini (assembly GCA_021605075.1). Taxonomy (NCBI): domain Eukaryota; kingdom Metazoa; phylum Arthropoda; class Arachnida; order Araneae; family Araneidae; genus Caerostris; species Caerostris darwini. Next base: position 111,391 of record BPLQ01014475.1, read on the forward strand.
TATATTTTAATTAATTAAACAGCGTTTTGTTTAGATTCCTATTTGGTTTATGCATATACGAAGCTGGAGATAATCTTTTTGTGAAAGAATTTGATTGCATGTAACAGCCAGACCTCCCAGGTATACATATTTTGTAAACGAATTCAATATGAAAACATTAAAAAATATGGATATAGAATTGTTTCCTCTGCTTTAGTATCGTTAGAAAATGCAGAATAACAAACGTATATTTTTCCAAGCAGTTTTTATTTAAATTCCTATTTTATTTATGCTTAAACTAAGCTAGATTTTTAATTCTTTGGCAAAGAACTTACTTGCATGCATCGTTCCGTAATGATGTTTCAATAATAATGTCTTAAAGTCCGTTCTATCTTCAACAATACAAAAACCCAATACCAAAACAAATGCATTTGTCTGGCAAAAGTTTTATTGCGCTTTTAGCACAAATTACGACCATTATTCTCCATGAAGATTTTCTGCATTTAGGATAAGAGAGCATTATAAGTGTAGACATTTTTTTCCCTCTAGCTATCATATCCTAACTGTTATTTGTGTCCTTTCCAAATTGTCGGTTTCTATTTATGGTTGCCAATTTGTTTTTCGGTTTTTGAAAGAGAATAAGAAAATTAAAATTTTAAATTTTGGTATTCTCAAAGAAGAATGAAAAAACTTTTTCTACATTTTGTCAGGTTTTATAAGAAAAATAAATTTTATTGAAATAAGATTTAAGCAGGATCTGAAACAAATTCCATTCGTAGGAAAATTTTATTTAAAATGAACAGTTTAATTTTTAAAGCTTTCAAGATTATAAATGTTTTGATTCCCTACACTGTGCAAAACCTTATGCTGAAGGGTGGGTTTACTTAAAATCTATCTGACAGCAAACAGCATTGCTGGTTCGAGAATGCAAATGTAACGTTTGAGAGACCATACTGGAAGGACCAGTAAAACATCCACTTAGGAAAATTATTACTCGACAACCACCCGTAGGATTCGTGGATTGGAAGGTTTACTCAAATGTTGAGTTAGTAATTGAAACTGCTGATTGCAAAGTGTAAGTGATTGTGTACTTGTCTGATTAGATCTATTCCTAACTATCAGATAATACATGGCTACATTAAAGATTATGTGAAAGGAGTTCTTTCGATTCATAGACCATGAATTGGGAATGAAAGACGCACATTCCTGAAATTAAATAGATGATGCATCACCAGGCCGTAGACCTACAGGTCCAGTGCACGAGCAATAGTTAACAGCGTAGCTCTTCCCCAAAACACTCCCTGGAGGACCACGAACTCGAACCAGTTGCATCATACACCAGGTGCAACACATACAACTACTACATTCTACATATTATCCACATAGAGGGTTCATTTTTCCTCAATGGTATTTGCAGAAAAATGTAGTCAACTTTTTTTTTACTGCCTCCATCTTAATCACATGTCAGACATAACTCATCTGGGAAGGTTGCTGCAATGAACATAGCTCGCATGTAGGTTAGGATAAGAACACCCAACCCGTGATACACAAACATGACATCATAGAACCGGTTTGCTGTCGTTATGTCTGCCATGGTGGAGGTCTAATTAATAGCACATAGTTAATAATTTATTATTAAAAAATAGCGCGCTTGTTTTGCGTCCTTATTTTGCTTCCATAGCAAGCTGCTTGAATCCAAATGGACAATCGTAGCCGGATCGACAGCTTGGAAAGCTGGGGTTAGTTAAGGTAAATCTATATGCCAAAAGGAGGAATTTTCTTTTCGAGGAACAATTCTCCCAAATTCCATTCTAGAAAGTAATTTAATGTTTCAAATGTGTGTGTGCACTTAGCAGGTTGCCTGTCGCGTGCCTTGGGTAAAGCTAAATTTGTTAATTTCCTGATATTCATAAGGGAATTTCAGTTGCTAAAGTATAACATCAGTTAGCCAAAGTAATACTTATTTAAAAATTTATGTATAATCGAAACCATGATATTATATATAAATTATATTTATATGTACTATTATTTTCTAATTTTTATAATTTACCAGAATTAGTTTAATCTAAGAAATAACTTTAATTAGACCTCTTTTAATGTACACTATCATTCCTACTCTGTAATCGGCCGAAAGAAGGTATCAATTCTCTTAATAGGACCACATTTTCAGCTGATTTTGATGAATAAGCATTTCTTATAAACTTCGTTTTCCTTTTTCAGCTATGATAAAAATAAGCGATTTTACTTCTGATATTAATTAAAAAATCTATCAAAATGTAATTAGAAAAAATATATTTTTAGCATAATCTTTTAGGAATCTGGTTAATTCGTCTTCTATGAACAACTATTTAATCATGAAAAAATAAAGTCATTTTATGCAATTTATCTTCTCGACTATGGTTTAATTATTCAATCTGACTTATCTGTGAGATTTTCCTTAAGGGAGCGATAATGACGTGGCATGATGAAACCCTGAAGTGATCAAACATTACTTTATTTTCCCCAAGGGAGACATATTTATCATCATCGTGGTTTAAATGTATCTTAGATTCTTAATATCTAGTATCACCTTCCAATTTTTATACATATGATAAGTGGTCAACTACCGAAAAAAAAATGCCGTGATATAACAATTTATTTATTTCCGGAATGAGCTAGAAGCTTTACAAAAAATTATTTTTGAGGAAAGAAAAAGGAATTTGAAATGAATGGTTTTGTAACTTGATTTAAAATTATTATTCTATTAAGCAACGGTATTCGAAATCTATCAGAAATAAAAATGAATAAAAACTGTTTTTTTCAGTCAAATGTTTTAGAAATCTGTATTTAAAAACAAACAGAAAATGATTTTCAATAAAAATAGAAATCATTTATAATGACAAAAACTATTTGAAAGTAGTAAAAAAAAAAAAAGAATACATCAACATGATGTACATGATTTTTCATGTTATTTTTTTTTATTTAACTGCTTAATTTTGTGGAAGTATTTCTTTTCAGTTAGCCTTATGGAATATTTTTAAGTTTTCTGTTGAACTTAAAAAATATTTAAGAATTGTGTACAATAGAAAAAGAAATAAAAAACATTAAAAGATGTTTGTTACTAAAAGGAAATTTTTTTTTTTCAGAATACCTTGATATACATACTTTTAGAAAAAAGAAGGAAAATTATATCGAAGATGTGAACACTGTTATCATATATATTACATTATTTTCTAATTTTTCCACATTTTTTAGTTTTAAAATACTGTTTCTGTGAAACACATTAATTTGTGTTTTACTTTATCCCCTGTGGCATACATTTCTGTGAATTACTTTCAATAGTTAAATGAACGTAAAAATTACAGAAATTTAGCGGTTCGTTCTTTTAAATCTGTGAGCCGTTAAAAAGCACTTCATATTGCATTGAAATGGAAGTGAAGCTCATAAGCAATTTTGAAGGAATTTAAAAAATTATCTTCATCAAAGAAAAATATTCCTGTTTCGGAACATTGTCCCTGCAAATTATTTTTCCAAATTTTATTTCCAAAGGCATGTAAAATTTTTGTAAATCCTTAAAAATCATTTTTTGAAATAATTGCTTACCATCGAACAGTTTCTTATTGACCGAGAAAAATGTTTTCTAATAAAATTGTAGATATGAGCACTTTACTTATTTCAAGGCATTGGCTTCCTCAAAAATTTGTTAAATGACGTTTCAATTATTAATATTTTCAATTATTTTAATTATATAATCGGATTTAGAGATTGATCAAAACATTAAAATTTCCTGTGTAATACATTTAAGAACTGTAGAAAACTTTTCAAGAAATAACTTCATTTAGAAATCGTAATTTTCCCATGTATACCATCTATGAGTTTTGTAGAACTTATCCTATTTCTTAAAAATTCAGTAATTACGATGTTAATGCTCATGTTTGTTTTTATTTCAAAATTTATGTTCGAAACATTGTTCTACGACTATTCAGAAAGTTGTGTATCGAAAATCTGTGGGTCTCATGAAAAACACGCACAGCACACCGACGAATGTTGAGGTTAGGACATAATCTTTCAACCTTTTAAGTTTCGTTTGGTTTGGTTTGTCGCTTTACGGTCATTTTGCGCATACTTTGGGCTAATAAAACTGGGACCTACAGTTGAACGTTCTAAACTTTTAAGAGTAAAATCTCAATTTTGCAAATCGTATGGGAAGAAATCCGTAAAACTTCTGCGAGCCTGATTATTGCTGTGAGATGCTTTGGCACACATTTTAGCTATCGCCTTCGAGTCTACCCATTTTTGAAAGCAGCGTGTGCAACAAGCCGCAGGCAAGTTCAAACATCAACCCTCCTTCACACTAGCTGAACACGTTGCCTCTGGAATACAAATAAATATATGTTTCTATGTTGAGGATGAGCACGATTATAACATAAAGGCCGGATCGTTCAACCATCCAGGAGGAGATTAGGGCATAACCGCCCCCAGGTGGAATATTTGTGTCCGTTCATTTAAAATTGCAGTGGCACATCTTCTTGCGCATTATTCTTGAAATTGAAGCGAAGCATTTCAGACCTTGTGATGTGATGCATTAGTGTTAAGCTGCTAATTAACATAGGCAGGAAAAATAAATGATGTCTCCAAAGTTGCGTATGCGAATGTACACGATTTTCTGTGTATACAACACATCCATTTCGTTATCATTATTAAATTGATTGGTTAAATTATTCATTGCAAATCACCTATTCACACTAACAAAGAACCAGGTTACTTGTCTGTTAATGGGCATAGTCAAATATCCCCTATATTTTCAATGGAATATTTCATCTATCTGTCATCATCTTAAGGCATATCGTGAAGTTTTAAAAGAGCGTTTATTCTGCCACATATAATTAATATTCATAATAAAAAAAAGACAACTTCATCAACGGAAAATTTTAAATTACTGAGATTTATATTTTCAACAACAGCAACAAAAAAATAATAACAGGGAAATAACAGTTTTTAAGACCTTCAAAAAATTAAACGATTTTTCCAAAATTAGAATATTTTTTGAGTCGGAAGACAAGAAGAACTATTGTGTTTCCTTTAAGTAGACTCTAATAACGGTCATTTGTGTCAATATTCCTTTCGAAGGACAATTATTTTTACTTTCCTACTAAAATTTTGTTTCGTTTTTCTCTGTAACAACTTTTAGAGTTTCATTACGAAACCATTACACGCATGGTTAAGTTTTATTTTATAATAGAATATTGGAGACATTGAATAGTTAGATCACTTTTTATGCACGAAAAAAAATATGATTTCATAAAATGTCCTACTTGTAAACTCATAAGTTTCAAATAATTAAATTAACTATGAATCGACAATTGCTTTCTTTTTGAAAGTTGTAATGAGTTATAATTCCCATATCGGCATGAATAAATAAATCGAAATTATTTTAATTTACAAAGGGTAACCGTTGGTTTTAATAAGCCTGTCAGAAATTTTATTTGTTTATGCAATCTTTCTATACATAAGTGACGTCCAAAGTTATGAAGAGCGTGGTGGCCATATATATATATATTTATAGATATAGATATGTGCATGGGATTTCTTTAATTATTACAAACACAAATAAAGTGTTTGATATCTGTTGTCATATCCTTCTAGAACGTGTTTAAATATTTGTTGCAATTTTGAAGTCGGCAGGTTCAAAACGCAAACTGTAGTTTTTTACATTCATGTCTTTGTCTACATATATATTGATCCAAACATGCTTGCGAATCTTAATATATTGTTTAGCAACAGCGGCATTAATTTTGTTTAGTGTAATCTTAAAGTGGAACATGTTTTAACAAAAAAATTTTCAAGGATAAAAAGAATAAGCTGTCAGAATACAGATTATCACTTTTAAGAAAAAAAGATCCACTCTTCTAATCTGCAATAAACGATGCTGAATTTTTTTTTTCTAATATTTAAATGTTAGTGTTATTGTTAAATTAAATCGGAATCAAGTATAACAATTCATTCAACCTTTGAAAAAGAAATTCCAATTATATGGTTTTAGTTTAAAAGGTTATATGATGAGATTTGGTTTTGGGTTGTCGCTCTATGGTCATTTTTGAACACTTTAGGTTGATTAATCCAAGACCTACAGTTTAATGCGGATTCCGAACTACTAAACACATCCATACCACAGCCAGGATTCGAACCTGAGATATCACAGAACAGAGCGATAACCAATTGACCATCAGGCCGCAGACGACAAGAGGTAAGTCACAGTGGGAACATCAATCTGTTAAATAATTTTTCTTAAAATTTATGAACCACATAACAAATCAGTACACATCAAGGATACACGTATCGCTACTAATTTCATTATTTGTCATAGTGACTATAAAAAGTCAAATGGCAGGCAGTTTGCATATTCTCTCGAAAGATTTAAGCAGAAGATAAGAAAGCCTCAATCAAAAATTAATTGTGTTTCGAGCACAAAGTAGTGTGTTCGAACTTAATTTAAATTGTAATGAGGGGCTTAACACAACTTGTAAAATTTTTTTAAAAATGCCAAAAATCATTATATCTGTATTTTACATTAATAATACAATTATGTAGTGTCATATATAGCTCGACTAGTGGTCCATTGGTAATATTATTAGTTACTTGAAATTGTATCCTATAGCCTTTGACCGTTGAAACCTTCTAGCGTCCTCTGCATTCACGGCTTTTATAAACGAAAAGCATCGATGAGTTGACGAATTGCTAAAAACTCGCGAAATTTTGTAATCTTGAGATTGCTGGTCATGTCGAATTGATGTCATAACGCTGTAAACAACTTAGTTTAGAGGTCATGCACTAAAAGACTTACACTTGGAATAAATAAATTTCGGGTGTTTTTGAAATTTAATTTTTTGAATGGAAACCTTTCGTTTCTGCATACCCATATAAATAAAGAGCATGCATATAATTGTTTTTCATATTACCAGAAATATTGATAGTTCCATTTTAATATACGAGACTAAAAGAGAATATTTTGGTTATTTCAGAATTTATTTGTTTTCTTAAAATATTTAAAATAAAAATCACAGACAGAACTTAACATATGTAGAAAAAAAATTAGTATTACTTATTTTTAGTAAAACATAATGTGCCTGCCATTTTTTTCATACCCGATTTGTATTCAAACGTCAACTTGTACAAAGCTTAAAAGAAACACGATATCAGATTCAGCCAAGTTGCTGCCACTTCTTTGCTGAGTAGAAGAGAATTTTCAATACCTTTCAATACTCCGTTTGTATGAATAGAATGCATTGCAGATAAAATATTATTCATGCAGAGGAAAAACATGGGACATGCAAAAGGATCTCTTCATTTTATATTCTGGGGCAGATCTGTTTTTCTGAAAGGAATTAAACTCAAAAAAAACGGTCGAGGAAATGGTTTTTCTTCGATAGATTTCTTTTTCTTTTTAAAATGTATCGAAGGAATTATTATTTCAAAAGAATTTTGTTCAATTGGAATATAGAAACAAGGCGATTTTCTTTGTAATAACCTATAATATTATTATAAATAAGCAAAGTTGTTCACTAACTTATGGTTGCGTCATTCCCAAATCTGTCACTTTGAAACCAATATGTTTATATTTCTTTTCAATATTTCATTGCTTTTGAATATCAGTCATATTGAGTTAAGATTATTGCATTTTTGAAAGGCGGTTATATAATATATTCAACGTTACTTAGAAGGTGTGACTTGATGAACCTTCATTGTGTCCAAATTGCTCCACGGCATCTTAAAACGAATATTCCATTAGAAACATTTTAGGGTTCTGAATTACCTCCCCATCATCAAGCGCATACAGGAAGAACTTTCCATTCTACGGATCTATGGTGCTTTCCGTTGTCGTTAGTTTGCAAGGTTGTTCCAGTTCGGAAATATGAGAGGGTACTCAAGTCATTACGACTATAAAAGCAGCAGAATTTGAACGAGAAAAAATGCGAAGTTTTTTTTAATCAAAAATTGAATGTAGCTGGGCGTTTACAAAAAAGAATTACGTTAAAATTACTCGTTTATTATTTAACAAAAATGAGTGCTGATATAATGTTGTATATAACTCTTGACACGTCCCGATTTTACCCGAACACAACGTATAATAGATAGGTTATTCTAAATCAATGCTTCCCAATCTTGGTTTCTGTAGTAATTCTTGGTAAAACTTCTATTTAAATACCCCCGCCCCGACACCTTATTTTTTCTTAACCCTCCCAACCATATAAGCTTTAAAAAAAGTTCATTTGTTTTAGGCATCAATATTCTTAGGTTAATTAGCATATTAATCAAATGACTTAATTTAATATTATTTGACGGCTTTTATTTTTTATTTAAACATTTTGTTATTTTTATAAATACAGAAAACTTATAACACTTTAGTAATCTTCGTCACATAAACTAATGAGGAAATTTTCCAACAATAATTCATTTTGACATGCAAATTTTAAAACATTATGTCTAACAATTTCAATCAATTTTTGTCTTTATATAATATTATGAATTTTTTAAAAATCTTTTTCGTATAGAAACAAACAGCAATTTCAAGTCGGATCAGTAGTTTTTAAATTTATTCTAAATGGTTGTATATTTTATAAAAGTGTTTAATCTTATTTCGATATTTTTTAATGAATGGATAATAATGCTCATTCGACCAATTGTGAGTTCTTGAAAAGCAATAAATATTATTATTTTAGAATTGGGTTCTTGAAACCCAAAGTTCTTGGAGTTTTTCTGCCCAATATTTAAGGAGAAATTTAAAAAAAAAATCAGTTTAAAAGAAGAGTCAATCGAAAATTCGATAAAAAAGAAGGCTAGTTCTGTTCTGTTTTCTACTGTTCTAGATTAAGATCTGCTATCAAACCTCTTTAAATCGCGTTCTTACAAATCATCATGCTTTACTATGAAAAGTGTTGATTTAACGATATTTGAATATATGTAAAGTGTGTCCATCATAATGGAAGCCAAAATTATTGGCTTTTAATGAGAAAGTCGCACGAGGTTAGTTATAAACAGAATGACAACTGTTAAAATCTCTTTGCAGGTTAACGAAAATCGAAATGGGTACCATCAATGATTCTGCAGATGGCTTGATGAAAATTGATCTCTTGCCAAGTGTATAGATTCATATCGATGTTATCAAATGGATTGTTATAAAGATACACTATTTCAAATAATCCAAAGTGTAAAGCTTCAGGGGTGGTGTAAGCAATTATTTTATAAAGACCCCTCAAAAAATACTAGAAATACCGGCCTGATTTTTGTAATACTTTTTTAAATTTATAATCTTGCAAAGGTACAAAAGTAATTGTACATTTCGTTCATTAATATATTTAAAACGAATATTATATTAAGGATATATTTGTATTAAATCCAAAAAAATTCTTAAACTCTTTTGATGGCATTAATAAATAAAAGAATTGAAGAAAACATACAGGGTCATCACTATTTACATTTAATTAAACATATAATTATAAATCTAATATATACTAATTTAATTTTTCCATCATCCGCATCATTTGGTATTTATCAAATGTAATCAGTATAAATAAAGTGAAGCTCTCGTGATTCTATTTAAGTGCTCAATATTTCTGTATTTGCAATATTATTTTCACGCATTCTTAAAATTTCGATAGAATTCACAGAGGAACAAATATTGAATAAAATAAAACATTTGAAATTCTTTGTAAATCTAATCATTAGGAATAAAATTATATCTTAATCATTTGGAATGATATTTTGTTACCCAAGAAATGTATATCTGCAAAGAAATTGTAGTAAATAGAGTAAATGATATTATTTTGAGATGTTTAATTTCAATACTAAGATAATAAATTTCTTTTATATGAAGCACATTAATATTTTTGTTTCAAGAGAAATAATAATTAGGCATTATTTTAGGAACATATTAAATCCTTCACTACATTATTTCGCCGTATGAAAATAATTAAATTCTATATTATATAATTTAAATATTGATATGCATTATTTACTGATGCCATTGTTTGTATGACACTGTAATGCCTTTTAAAATCCTATTATTTTATTGTATTTATTGATCTCTTTGCTTGGATTAAAAAATAGATTAAATTTAAATTATAATTTAATTTGTCATGAAATAAATGCTAATTAATAATACTTACCATAATATACATACTAATTAATAATTTAATTTATCATAATATTCATCATTCGTTAAATTTTTCTCTGAAGATATTCCGATCCATTCAAAATAAAAAAATCCATTTTTTTTTTAAATTCCAATATTAATATTATTTTTGAGATTAGTGCAGATTAGTTATTTGTGGAAGTTCGTTCACAATTAGCTATCTGCAAAATGAAGTTTCATCATAAAAGGATTTTGCATATCTATTTTGCTAAAACGGTTTTCTCATTTTAAAAAATATTACTGTTTATTTTAAATGATAAATTTCTCACTAATAAAATTTATATGAAGCCTTCTTTCGTTTAGTAAAACAGATTGTATATTATTAAAACAAAGAGGAAAAGTTTTTGAGCCACAGTGATCCTCCAATAGTGATAACATACAGTAATTTGCCTGTGAAAAGATAGGGTCTTAATTATTCTTAATTCTCTGAAAAGGCTTTTTTCTCAAAGAATTTCTCTCTTTGTACTAATATTTTTTAATGAATTATAACAAAACATCATTACTTTAGAAAATTACAATATATTTGTTTATTTTAAAAGTATTAACATAGAAAAAAAATAGCATTCTAAAATATTACAATTATTTTTTGTGTTCCATCATCGTTCATGGTAATGAATTAATAGTAAACTGATATGTGGAAATCATTTAAAATGGTAATCTTTTATGCCCTTTGACAACATGATTTCCATCGTTGAAGTAATATTATGAATATATTCCAAAAGGACCTAAGAGTAGAAAGACCATTATGTAGATAAATAGAAAGAAGACATTCTTTCCTGTTTGTATATAAAGTGTAGTAGTTGTTTCAGTGTATGGTGGACACATCTGGACCTGTTACATATGTAATTATAAATGAAGTGCTTGTCGTCAAGTGCTTGAATTAAAAAATATCGTTGAAATATTTAATTTTTTCTTATAATTTTGGATTTTTATAAGAAAAACTACTTTTAATAACATTGCTTTATTTTTTCGTATCCTTCAACTAAGAAAAACAATTATTCTTCACAATTTAATATACAATTAACATCCACAACAATATTATCTTTCCAATCTCATTGAAATATTACTTAAAATGAACTAGAACTTTCATGGAATTTATAATGATTTTAGAATTACATATTTCCAAGTGAACTTTTAGATAAAAAATTATTTAAATTACAATAATAAAAATATTGTCTTTTATATGTTGTTGTATAATTTTCTTAAGAAGAAATTATATTTATAAAAAAAAAAAAAAAAAAATCTTAAAAAATTACATTTATTTTTTTAAAGTAATAAATTATAAAATGGACACACGCTTTATTGTACACATAATATTTTATCAATCATGATAAAATTTTAAATAGTGAATAATAAATAAAACGAGTAAATTTTATTTAAGCCATTCTAGGTATAACTGAAACGAATTCCTCGTAGGCTAAAATATTCTGTTCATTGTGCTTAATGATTCTTTTATTATGCAAAAGTTTCGAGCAAAATTCCAAGCTACTTAATTTAATGAAGTATTATAAAAAGGCTAATCAACCTCAGTTTGCTAATTCTGTTGTGGAAAGTAAGACATATTTAAATTTCATATTCATTAATTTAATGCCTTTTGGGAAGTACCTCATGCATTAACCGTTAAGGTTTGGTGCAGAAGGTACGAGAAACAATCCTCTTTCGCGCCATCTACTGGTAAGTTACAGGGTAATCCTTTAGGAGACAAAACACTTTCGAGATTATGAAATTTGCTTTACAAAACCTCTGGAGAACAAAAGTATGCATCATTTACTCGTCCATTATATACTTATTGATGTTGAATTAAGTAAACATTCCTTAGTTTGTCATGGTTGAAATTATTTGAGTATACTTTGGAGATTAATAGTTTTGCATTTTAAGTATCATACTTTTGTGACATGCAGAAAAATTATCATAAAAAGAAATAAAAGCTTATAACATAACAGATTTAAATGGTACGTTGTTGTTATAGTCATAAGAAAATGCAACTGCTTCATTAAAATAAAAATTAACTAAGGACATAAATAGAAATTTATTATGATCTCTCAAACACTACTATTTAGTGTAATGGTATTGTTTATTATTAAAGTATTTATCGTAAATGAACTATGTTTACATTAATATTCTCCTCTATGGCATTGAGTTTGAATACGAATATCAGTCTAATTAGGATAAAGCTTTGTAATAATAAACTTATATTTCTAATTTTAGGTTAAATGTATTATTCTTAAATATCATTACAATTTATTTTTCATATCTATTTGTAATAAAATATGAAAGTGCATGATGCGGAATGAAACGTTTTTTAATAATTTTCTTTAAGCAATGCAAAAAGTTAATAACCAATTATTGCGATGATATCGTGTAATGGCATGGCAATAATATTTTCTTGAAAAATGAGAACTTTTAATAAGGTGTTTTTTTTTATTGTATTAATCATGTTATGTTCCGATTTGTTATAATCATTAAATTTTTTCAAAGTATTAATTTGAAATGAATAAGAGATTAACGAGAAATGAATAAGAATGAACTCAAGAATATGAGCTTCTTGAATGCAAAATATCTAGGATTAAGAAATTTTTATTTGAATTGAGTTTTTATCATAGGGGAATTTTTTTACCTCTTACTTATCCGGTATTATAGATATTGATTTCATATATATTAGAAGGAAAAATATTATTAGTTTCGACAGTATTTTTTAAGGAAAATAACTTTTCTAAGAATAACGTTATTATAATATATTTTAAATTTTCATTTCTGTTATAATATCTACAACGATACATATCTGAATATGATAAGAGATTAACAAGATAAAAGAGTAACATCCGTCAACGATATTAATTAATACATTTGCTATAAATAAAAACATGAAAATGAAATCTTGTTATGTAGAAAAGATAAACATTTTAACATTAACCATACTAGAAAAGTCTTCAGATCGCATATCTAAGAAATTTTAGCGAGTAATAAGACTTTTCTAAGCACCATATATGGAGACATATGGATTGAATAAACCACAGACGCAGCACAATTCGATGTGCAGTCTATCTTCGAAGGGGAAGGTCATTTAATCCACCGCCTATTCTGGAGACGACGCTGAGGGAAGGTCTGATGGGGTCAATGTGTTGCGATGAGCGACCATTGGAGCGGATGGGTTAAACTGCCCCTGGATTAAGACATCCATCTGCGTAAATTACCTTTGATGGCTGCGAGCCTTGTAAGGTCTTCCTATTCTAAGGAGGTGGAGAATGATTTGTAGTGGTTTAATGAGAATGAATGGAGCCCAAAAACTAGGGATTGGTTCGTGTCATCAGGAAATTGTTGACCAAGATTCTAATAATTCGTATTCAGATAATTGGAACTGTCAGAAAATAAGACTACCGGAGGTTATATGTGCTTCCTGTGTTCCATATTTATAGTTGCAGAAGATAAATTTTATTTGTCGATAATAATAGCAATAAAAGGAAGTAAATATATTAATAGTTCATTATCAAAAAACTACATTAAATTGAAAAATAATTTTTAAATATCACTCTTAATTTTTTAGCGTTCAGATAGTTTTCATTAATAGGAATTGAAGTTTAGTCCATACACTTTCTTTCACGATATTGTACAACTATCAATGCCCATTTTATAGAGATGCATGTTGTTTTGCTTATTTTTGATTCCATATCCTTCAGGAACTGTGTGTTATTATGTTTGTTACTTATGGCCACTTTCCGTTATTTGTTTTCAAATGAGTAAAAGTGTAGACAGTGCATGATAATAGCAGAGATTTATCGTAGGATAATCTTGATAGCTCCGCTGATGAATCATCTGATCTATTATTAAAAAAAAACAGGAAGATTGTGTGTTTTTGACTGTTTCGTTGTAATAATGTTTCGGTTATTAAATATTAATAAAAAAACTGGACAAAAATAAGTGTAATAATGCAATATTGTTTCAGATTATTAAAAACATTTTTGAAATAAAATTGTATTGGACTGAACAATCATTGATCCATTAAGATGTTTTAATGAAACCAAAATTTATTCATAATACATAATGGCGATTTTACGCTAGAAATGAATCTAATGAAATTATACTAGTAGCTAATGAATTTGGAATAAAAAAAAATGTTTGATCAAAAGCCCTCCTGCATAATTATTGTTATTTTCTTTTATTTGATTTAATCTGTTGTTATGAAATCTTTTAATTTCAAACAATGTACAAATCCTAATCAGAAAAATAAACTAAAATTAAGTAAATAATTCAATACACTTAGGAAAAGTATTAAAATATAATTTAAATTGGTAACAAATTTGGCAATGTTACACAGCAATGTGATACTCGCAATAAAGTCATAATATCTTATGCTTGTTAATTTCTTGTTAATAAATATGAAAAAATATGAAATACAATGCAAAAAAAGATACAAATTAAAAAAAAAATGTTGAATTTGTTTTAATAATCTTTTCTTGTAATCTAAATAGGTATGCTTACGAATTCCCGCAACTGGTTTTTTAATGTGAATACGATATGACAGTTACAAAGTGTTTTTTTTTTTTTTTTTTTTTTTTTTGTAAAAATTCAACAACGATATAAAAATGCTGTATTTAAACACCACTGGAACTTGATACGGATATGAATATAAGAGTGAATATTGTGTTTGGAGATTCCATGTTTATTTTAGATCTCAAGAAGGCTTGCTGAATTGTTGTACAAATATGTAACAACACAAAAATTTCTAATAATATATTTTATTTGAAAGTAAACATATTGCACGTATACATCCCCAATATTAAAGTATTTTTCGTATAGCAATCCCTTTCGAAGGAATCTGTTTAACAGTTGGAATTCGTATATCTGTCATGCAAATGTCAGGGTTGCTGCTTGGGTGTCATAAGAAAATTTAATGTACAAAAAATTTAAGTAGTTTTAAATTGCAAGTACTCCAAAGTTGAAAAAAGAAATAACATAGAAATATGTATATAAAACTACCCCTCTAACCGTGATAGTTATTTTCTCTATCAGACTACCCGTAGATCTTCGAGAAATATTATAATTTCATTTCTGTTAAGAGAAGAAAACCATACTTATAATCGGACATTAGTTCCCTGAATTCTCTGTAGCGCTTTATGCTGCCAAAGTCCTCGAGAGTCTTCGTCTCATTTAAGCCACTGAATAATTAAATAGGACATTTTAATGCCTGTTCTCAAAATTTTATTATTTAAATTTCTTTGCTTCAGATTGCGTTACTTTGTTAGATTCATTAAATTGCTTCAGGATGTTAAATCTGGAATTTTTGTTTGCATTTCTTCTAAAGATTAAAAATGTATTACACGAGTATTTACAACTATGGCCTTTTAATTTATCAAATTCTGTTCTGACGTAATAATTTTAAGAATTCCACGAAAATATCGAAAATGATTATATTCATATTAATACATGGAGTGACATACCAACGTTTAAATATTCATATCGGATAGTGAGGTCTGTCTGATGTTCCTTTTGACTTAAGATTTAGTTCATTGAATTATTCCATCAAAAGTAGACGACGCCATGTTGAAAAACGTTATCCTGTTCTACAAGAAATTATATTTTGTAGCGTAATCTTTTAAGAATCTGGTTAATTCTTATCCATTGAAAATGATCAAAAACATAATTAAAAAAAATAAAGTCATTTTATGCACTTTGTCTTCTTGACACTAGTTTAATTATTCAACCTGATTTATCTGTGCGATTTTCCTTAAGGGAGAGATAATGTCGTGGCTTGATGAAACCCAGAAGTGATCAAACAGTACTTTATTTTCCCCAAAGGAGACATATATAATCACCGTGGTTTAAATTTATCTTAGATTCTTAATATCTAGAAACACCTTCCAATTTTTCTCCATATAATTAGTGACGAAGAAGTGAAAAAAATGCCGTGATATAACCAAATTTATGTATTTCCGAAATGATAGAGAAACCTTTACTTTATAGAAAACAATTTTTGAGGAAAGAAAAAAAGAATTTGAAATGAAGCTTTTTATAACTTGATTTAAATTTATTATTCCATTCAACAACGGTATTCTAATTTGATCAGAAATAAAAATGAATAAAAAAGTTTCTATAGTAGTAAATGTTTTAAAAGTGGGAATTTAAAAATAAACAGAAGATGATTTGCAATAAAAATAGAAATCATTTATAATGGCAAAAATTAATTGAAATCATATTGAGTTCTCCTTCTTGGCGTTAAAAAAAGAAAGTTATATTTTAAATAATAGTTAGATTTATATAATCAAACATTATGAATTTTAACATTTTTGAGTAATTGTATCTTTTGTTTATTTAAAGCCTTCGCTCTGTGCTAAGAATTAACAAAATAAATCCGTTGCTCGGAATGTTCTAAATTAAGGCTTCAGGAAGAGAATGTTACTCGTACTTTCACTGGTTACTATTAATGAGGGTATTTGTTCCATATTGTGGTAGCAAAATATGAGTGCAATATACCAGACTGAACGCTGAACTTGTTACATATGAACGGTTCTAATAGCAACTGATTCAGATCAAAGTGTCTCTTATTCGAAAACAACTTCATCTAATCAGTCTTTTAAATTTGTAATTTAAAATAAATAAATAAATATATGTATTGAAAATCGATATATGATAATAGATATTTTTCACCCTTTGCGCAAACAGCATAGATTAGTAATGGACAGCATTAAAGAGTTTTACCAAAAACTCTCATCATCGCATATGTTAAATTACATATTAAAAGTTATTTGAGGTGTATCATCACGTGAGGGGTATGTTTGACCTAATTTGGTAACCCTGATGCGTGCTCTTTTATACTATTACTCTATGGTGTATCCTTGTTTCGGTTCCTAAAGTAATCAATGCAGATCAACAATTGAATCTGTCATGAAAGGGAAAAAATCTTTTGCTTTTTTTGCTGTTGTTTATTCTGTTTTAAATATTACTACTTAAATTTGTCTATCATTCTCACATTTATTTCTCTTTTAAAACTGACGGTACTTTAATTAGTATTAATGATAATATTAATCACTAAATGTATATAAACAATAAGGAAATTTAATCTGGTAAATGCTAAAAAATATAAAAACCAATAAAAATGTTAATTCTTTAAAAAATCCGTAACTTAAATATTTTGTTGTTTTCTTTTTCCCCCTTCCTTTTACAATTTTAGAGGGAAGCGAGAAATGAGAAAATTCAAAGTTTGAAATTTCAATATTGTGAAATAAAGTCTCTGAACTTTTATGTCGTCATTTCTATAACGACTTTGTGAAATATTAATGAAATTCTTAGAAATAAGTTTATTTATATAAAGATAGCTAAATATTTTGTAACGATTTTTCAAATGCTGCTAATATTCATTTAAACTGATATTAATTTTAAACATTTTTCATACTTATTTCGTTAAATCTTATATTTATAGGTTTATAGTGTAAGGTTTAATTATAACCGCGAGAGGTCGCGGTTATAACCAGTAACTGTGGTCCAGTGCGGTAAGTAGCAGTTGCGATGAGATCTCGAGACCACGAGGTGAACGCTAGGAGCGTTAGGCGTCAGATAAAAACAGACGGTCAGGGACCGGCTTTGGTTTTTAGATATCAATAGTATTGTAGAAGTGGCACAGGGTGCCAAGTGTATGTATGTATTCATAGTGTAAATAAAAAGATTAGTATTATTAAAAAGAGAGTATTCCAGCCTGACACAACGAGCTGCTAGCACAGTAGCTAACAATAGATAACATTTAAAAAGAAGTCAATACTACAAGAATTACATTATTTCACAAAACCAATAAATTCTTTCCTCGTTTTGTGAGAAAATACACCATAGAAGTTTGTAATAAAGTTTCAAAAATATTATATTCTGTTAATAAGTTTTCGAAATTTATTTGCAGATGGATATTAAATGAAGAAAAATTTTGAATTATTACTTCAGATATACAAAATAAATTAAATTTCATCCCGTCCATAGTTTAGAAAATGTTGATAGTAATACATTTTTTAATTTTTTTTTATTATGAGAAAATAAAAATATTCTAAAAAACTCATATTTAACAAATTGCAAACATTAAAAATGTTCTCTTATACATTTAACAAAATTAAAAAAATGGCATAATATGATTTTTACAGATAAGTAGCAGAAAACCAGTTTTTTTTCAATACATACATACAATAAAGAGCTAGTGAGAGAGATAGTCAAAAGTACTGAAAATGAAAAAAAAAAATTCAATGAAATTAAAAAGCAAATGGACAGTGAAATTTTCAGAAGCACAATCAATTTTTATAACACAGCCATAAAATTATCATTCACTATCCATAAATTAAGTAGTATCCGTAAATGGAGTAAAAAAAAAAAAAAAATGCATCAACATAATGTACATGATTGTACATGTTGTTTAATTAATATTTGGTGCTTAGAAAAATAAGCCCCTGCTTAGGCTGTTAATGACAAGGGTACAATAAATTTACAGAAAATTAGTAAATTATTAACAAACTTTATAATAGGAGAAAAACGGATGTGAAAAGGGGAAATCAAATTACTGCAATTTAAAAATATTTGAATATGAAATTTGTATTGAAAAGAGCAAAATAACATAAACATACAAAAAATTATTTTTAAGCTGAAAATTCCTTTGAAATAAATGGTGGTTATTACCTGATAAGAAATGAAACAAGTATTTAAAAATTTTTAATTATTTATTGGTAACTAATAGCTACATTTATTTCGATAGTGTCTAGAAACATTTTAAGATCATTAAAAATAAATAATTAATTAGTTTTAATTGAATTTAAAAAAATAAAAATAATGGCCTCGATAAAAACAGCAAAAATAACCAAATTTCTCCTTTCACTACATTTAATTGCTGTTTTGAATCCCTAAATGTAAAAATTATCTCCAAACATTTTTCATTTATTTAACTGTTTAATTGCGCTTCTATTTTTGTATTTCTGACGAGTTAGCTTTAAGGAATAATTTTAAGTCAGCTTTTCAGCTTAAAAACTATTAAAAGAATTATATTCAATTGAAAAAGGAATAGCGAAACATTAAGAAATGTTTGTTACTAAAGAGAAATAGTTTTTCAAAATATCTTGATATGTATATTTTTCCTTAGAGAAAAGAAGAAACTTAACGTCAAAATATTAAAAATGCAATACAAACTTCTTTATTGAAGATGTGAGCACTGTTATCATGTACATTGCGCTATTTTCTGACGTTTTCCACAATGTCTGTTTATTTTTAATATTCTGTTTCTGTGAGACATATAAATTGGTGTTTTAGTTTACATCCTGGGACATATATATTTTTGGGAAATACTTTGAGTAATTAACTGGCAGTAAAAAATTAAAGAAATATAGCTGTTTAGTTTTTTTTAAATCTGCACACTGTTAAAATGCAGTTCATATTTCATTAAGATAGACGTGGTCCAGTCCGCAGCTCACAATAAATTTTGAAAAAAACTAAAGAATTATCTTCGTTAAAGAAAAGTATTCAAAAATTTCCCTTGCAAATTATTTTTTTATTTTCCGAAAGCACTAAAAAATTTTAAATGATCCTATATAAATTTTTAAAACAATTGTTTATCAATGGACAGTTTTTATTCACATTTATCCTGAAATATGTTCTCTAATCAAATAGTAGATATGATCACTTTATTCAATTCCAGACATTGACTTCCTCAAGAATTTATTAAATGACATTATAATTATTAATATTTTTCTTTCACTTCAATTATATAAACGAATTTAGGGATTAGACAAACCATTCAAACATCCTGCATAATAAATCCTGCATATATTTAATGTATTAATGTATAGAATTTCAATGTCCGTGATGCACTAATCAATATACAATAGCAAGAAAAGAGATTCACATGTGCAATTAGTTCTTTTTAATTCTTCAATAGTCAATGGTCATATCTACAAGCCCATAGTATTCCTTCACGACTGTGATTTTGGTCCAAAAAAAAAAAAAAGGTCTCGTTTTAAAAGCCCTAGCCATTTGGCTTTTTTTAAAAGAGTGCTTGGTTAGAAATGATAAGCGAAGAATCATCTAAAACATTCGTGTCTATGCTTTCCTTTTCTCCACATATCCTTCCTATTCATTGCCTACATTGCCTCCTACCATTAGAAAAGTTAGTTCGAACATCGGTGGGCCCCACGAAGACCACGAACCGACAAGAGTTGAGATTAGGACAGTATCTTCCAAGCTTTTAGGAGTTAAAGTCCCCGAAATTGCAAATTGTATGGGAGAAAATCCGGAAAACTTCTGCGAGCCTGACTATCACTGCGAGATTTTTTTGCACACATTGTAATTGCCGTCGTGCTTTCCCTTTTCCGAAAGTACGACTGCAACAATGCCGCTGGGGGATTCAAGCATCAGCCCTCCTGTATAATAGCTGAACATGTTGTCGATGTGATGCAAGTAGGCATACGTATCTATGCTGTTAATGGACACGATTATAACTTGTCGGCCGGATCGTCCATCCATCCATTAGGCTGGATGAGAAGGAGAGAAGGATGTAAATCTTTAGGTGACACCTTTGTGAATGTTGATTCAAAGTTTTAGTTTCACAACTTCACGCACATTATTCTTGAAACTGTAATGTGGCATCTCAGATTTGCTGCAAGGATGTGATGTGATGTAGTACTGTTTATCTGCTAATTAACATAGGCTTGAAAATTAGATGATGGCTCGAAAGTTGCATATGTGAATGTGAGCGATTTTCTGTGTATCCCAACGCATCCATTTCACCATTGTTATTAAACTGATTGGTTAAATTATTCAATAAAGCTCACCTATTCGCAAGAACAGTTCAATAACGGATCAGCTCACTTTTCTGTTAATGGCCAAAGCCGAATATCCGATATGTTTTTCAATGCAATATTTCTTCTACATGTGATCATCTTACTGCATAACGTGAAGTCTTAAAAGCACGTTTATAGAACCATATACCCACTACAATACATCATTTTTCGAAGTTTACATTGTCTAATAAAAAAGACAACTTTATTAACGGAAAATTGGTTCAAAATATATTAAAGATTTAAATTTAAAAAAAATATATGTGTGTGGATTTAAAATACTGAGATCTATATTTTCAATAAATAAAAAAAAACGCTGGAAAACAACAGATTTTAAGACTTTCAAAAGATGGAACAATTTTGCCAAAATTAGAATATTTTTTGAGTCGGAAGACAAGAAGAACTATTGTGTTCCCTTTAAGTAGACTCTAATAACGGTAATTTGTGTCAATATTCCTCTCGAAGGAAAATTATTTTTACTTTTACTACTGAAATTTTGTTCCGTCTTTTTCCGTAACAGCTTTTAGAGTTTTCATTGCGAAACCATTACACACACAACTAAAGTTATTTTGTGATAGGAGATTGAAAAAATTGAAAAAGTTACATAATTTTTTATGCCACCAAAAATATGTATGATTAGTTAAAATGTCCTACTTGTAAATTCAAAAACTTCAAATGATTAAATTATTTATGAATCTATTTTTTTTGTTAAGTATTTTTTATTTTATTATTTAATACATTTTAAAAATAATTAATTATTTTTTTTAAATGCTCATTCCGAACACATTTAAAAAAGTAATTCATTATCGCAATATTATTGCAATAATTCGTAATATGGTTGTAATCCTTCTTTGTAACCAATAAATATAAATATATTTATTTTTATAAGAAATATTACTCATGCATAGTGAATTTATATCCCACGTAACACATTAATATAATTATTAACTTTTTTTTATCTCAAGTATTATTAAACTAATGTTGATTTCATTTTTAACAGGGATAAGGCGTTATACTTATGCAGCAATTTATATACTATCTGCATTATTAAGAAAAATCTACAGGTTTAGCACAAATTAAGAATATAAATTTCAAAATGCATAATTTAAAAGCATTACACATAATAAAATCAATGGTATATGGAAATAAAAAAAAAAACTCCTTTCAATTAAAAAAAAACATTTTCAACATAGCGATGAGTATAAACAACGTTATATGGGCGTTATATATAGATTATACATTATATAAACGTTATATATATTTTTTTACACCTAGAAAGCGTTAATAGATAGTAATTACTTGCACACGTTGAACTTAGTTATTTCTACTGCTGTATGAGAATAGACTAAATTTTATGCTTTACAAAGATCTCCTGATCTCACCCTGTGATTTTTTTTTATGGTTTTATGGGGCTACACTAGCAATTTTGATTATAAACCATTTTTGTTGAAAGCATTCCAAGAACTTGAAGAAGACATGATTGTTGAATTATTAAGAACCGTGATCAATGTAAAATTCCAAAATATCAGGAAATTCATTGATTACAGTTTAGATGTATAAGCCTCGTTACGAAAGGTTCATACATCAAATAATTACAAGTAAAAAACTTAGTATTTTTTTTTTCATTTATCATATTTATTTTGTTTTATTATGTTTAACAGTTTGAAATGCAAAAAAAAAAAAAAAAAAAAAAAAAAAAAAAAAAAAAAATTAAATCTGGTCATTTATTTAGGTTAATCTTGTATTTAATGTTATGGCTTTGAAACTTAAAACTTTGCTTGAAAAATATTGATTAAATTTTGTTTGAAAAATATTGATTGAAATTTTATCTGGAAAAATAATCATTAAAGTTTTATTCGAAACTTTTAAATTCATCGATCAACAACCAAACATTTTCTGGTTCCATCTGTAATTAAAGAACTTCAAAACTCTTGCTTTAATCAGACATTGAGCGGAAATTCTAAAAATACAGTTCAAACTTCCTCTTCAGAAATGAACACTGTTCAATATTTATTTTATTTCCTTAATTTATTCCAACTCTATTTCCCACCCTATTTTAGTTCCATAGCTTCCCCGTAAGACGGTTTTGGTCTATCTGACGTTTCCAAATCCAATAAAAGGTCTGGAAATTCCCAAAATGAAAATTTCGAATTTTAAGTGCCTCGAGGCTTCTGTTGAAATCTATCACGTGACACACACGACACCATTTCTATTTAAATAATCGAGAGCTATAAATAGAAATGAATCAACCATTTCTTTCTTTTTTGAAAGATGGAATGAGTCATATTTCCCATAAAAACAAGAATAAATCAATCGAAACTGTTTTATTATAATAAGCATAACTTTTGATTTCAATAAGCTTGTCAGAAATTGTATTTGTTGATGCAATCTCACTATACATAAGTGATTCGCAAATTTATGGAGACCGTGGTGGCCATATATATATATAGATATATACATGTGTGAGTGTTTTTTTTATTTATTACAAAAAAAAATATAGTGTTTGATGCATGTATTCATATCAATATAGAAAGCGTTTAAATATTTGTTGCAATTTTGCAATCGCCATGCTCAAAAAGAAAACTATAGTTTTTTATATTCATATGTGTACAAATATATATCGATCCAAACTTGTTTGCCGAATCTTAATTTATTGTTTGGGAACAAGCCCGTTTTAGCTTTGTTTAGTGTAATTTTAAATTGGAATATGTTGTCAACACAACTTTTCAAAGATAAAAATAATAAGTTGATAATTCAGATTAACACGTTTATGAAAAAAGATGTACTCCTGTAATCTGCAATAAAAGACCCTTAATAATTTTCTACTCATATTTAGATGTTAAGTTCATTGTTAAAATAAAGCAGAATTAAGTATAATAATTTATTAAATTCTTTCAAAAAGAGGTTCCAATTATATGGTTTTAGTTAAAAGTGCAGATGATGAAATTTCGTTTGATTTGTCGCTCGATGTTCCTTTTTTGCAGACTTTAGGCTAATTTCTCCAGGACCTACAATTTAACGTGGATTCCGAACCACTCCCAAACACCCATGCCACCGCCAGTATTCGAACCTGAAGCCTGTGGTATCAAAAAACAAAGCGCTAACCAATTGGCCATCAGGCCGCAGACAACGAGAGCCATGTCACAGTCACAGCATCAATATGTTAAATAGTTTTTTTTTTAATTTATGAACCACATAACAGGCAATCGGGGAACATTAAGTATACGCATCTCGTTACCTGCTCCATTATTTGTCATAGTTACTATAAAAAGTGAAATGGCAAATAGTTTGCCTATTATCTGGAAAGAATTAAACAATAGATAAGAAAGCGCCGATCAAAAACTAGTTGTGGCTCAAGCACAAAGTAATGTGGTCCAACTTAATTTAAATCGTAATGAAAGGTTTAACACTCCTTTGACATTTTTGATAGAATATCAACAATAATTAATTCTGTATTTTACATTAACAGTGCCCTATGTAGCTCTACTAGTAGTCCACTGGTAATATTCTCAGTTACTTGAAGTTGCATCCTATAACTTTTGGAAGTTTAAATCCTCTGGATCCGTTTCATTCACTGCTTTCAAAAACGAGAAGAATTGATGGAGATTGGGACAATAAAGTATGTCCCATGCATAAGTTGCATGGCTCGAGTTTTCTGTGGAGTTTTTCATAAGGGCGCAAATCACAAGCATTATTACCTATAAATATCCTCTCAGAAGGCGCTGCTCTCATCGCTCATCGAAGAACTATTATATTAAAAAAAGTCACATAAAAATAGATCCCCTATGTTAAAAATTGTCATACATTGAATATCAGCTGTATACTATATTTTATTGCATTGTTTTTAGTTTACTATACACTCAAGAGCCAAAACATTATGACCACCGGTCAATAACGAGTTGGCCCACCTTTGGCGAGCAACACAGCTTCAACCCGCCTTGGCATGGATTAATACCACCACTTAATACCAGTTAAATACCACTTCCACCTGATCACGTGCCTTCCACGTCATCCAGGCAAGTTCATTGCAAAATGTAGGGGTGGTCATAATGTTTTGGCTCTTGAGTGTATATGACAGACTACATTTAATTAATTGAATATTACCATCAAAAGCCTCGCTGTCCATTACAGGCTTTCATTGGCAGAAAATATTCCTAGGTGAATTTCTCAACTTTTTCAGTATAAAATGTAATTTTATATCGTTACCAATACACATATTGTTTTTCATGTTGAAGCATTAAATAACTAAGATGGCTGACAATTTTAATTTAAAGCACCATTTCTGTGTATTAACGTTTATCCAAAATTGACGGATACTTTCAGCAACACCTGACCTTCTTTAATTGGCTTGATGTATTGGAAAGTAAAATGAAAAATTAAGGCCATGCGGTAAAAGACTCAAATTACTTATATTTGGAACAAATAAATTTCAGGTGTTTTTGAAATTTAATTTTTTGAATGGAAACCTTTCATTTCTGCATACCCATATAAATAAAGAGTATGCATATAATTTTTTTTCAGAATACCAGAAATATTGATAGTTCCATTTTAATATACAATACCGAACTAGAATATTCTTATTCTTTCAGAATTTTTTTTTTTTTTTTAAATATTTAAATTAAAAATCACAGACTGAACTTAACATATGTAGAAAAAAAAAAAAGAAGTATTACTTACTTTTAGTGAAACATAATGTGTCTGTTATTCTTTTCATATGCTATTTGTATTCAAACGTCAACTTGTACAAAGCGTAAAAGAAGCACGATATCAGATTTAGCCAAGTTTCTGCTACTTCGTTGCTGAATAGAAGAAAATTTTCAATACCTTTCAATACTCAGTTTGTATGAATAGAATGCATTGCAGATAAAATATTATTCATGCAGAGGAAAAACATGGGACATGCAAAAAGACCTCCTCATTTTATATTCTAGGGAAGATCTGTTTTTCTGAAATGATTTAAACTCAAAAGAAATAGTCGGGGAAATGGTTTTATTTCGATGGATTTCTTTTTTGTTTTTAAAATGTAGCCAAAGGATTTATTATTTGAAAAGAATCCTGTTGTGCTAGAATATAGTAACAAGGCGATTTTGCAATGAAGTAACCTATAATATTTTAAATAAGCACCATTATTTTTTAAACTACGGCCGCCTTGTTCCATGAATCTGTTGCTTTGAAACTAATGAGTTTATATTTCTTTTCAATAATGCCAATCATATTGAGTTAAGATTATTGCATTTTTGAAAGGCGGATATATAACATATTCAACGTTACCTGGAAGGTGTCACTCTATGAACCTTCACGGTGCCCAAATTGTTCCACGACATCCTAAAACGAATATTCCAGGAGAAACATTTTAGGGTTCTGAAGTGCTTTTCGGTGTTCTTAACTAGAGGAATTTCGAATTGAGTTTGTTCTAGTTCGGATATATGAGGTGCTCTCCAATCCGTTATTACCGTAAGTTTTAACTCGAAAAAGAACAAAAAATTGAATGTAACTTGACGCATACAAAAATATCTATTTTTTAAAATTATTTGTTCATTATTTGACAAAATGAATGTTGACAGAAGGTTGCCATCTTGTTGTTGAGATTGTTACCTTGTGTATGTTGTATATATTTGACACATCTTCAATTAAATTTGACCTAAATATAGCGTGTACTATACACCTTGTTTCAGATTAATGTGGTCCAATCTCGTTTTTCTTCCGTAATTCTAGATAGCACTTTAATTTATGAATACTTCAACCCACACCATCTCCCAACCATATAAGCTATAAAAAATCGTCGTTTCTTTCAAATCATTTATTATAGGAGCGAAATATTAATTTTTAGATTATAACCGTCATATAACAAATGAATCCTTATTTATAAATAATCATTCAGAATATTCAATTTTCTTTTCTTAAAACAAAATAAAACAACATTTCTTTCTATATAAGTACTAAAAATCATTTATATAAAAATCTCGTGTTTTATAAAGAAAAACATTTGGAGTTTAGTAGTTTATTAACATTATTAATTAATTTTGTACCGTACAGGAATCTAATGATGACTATGAAAATTTTTAAAGTACTTAAAATTTTTTTATCAAAGTACCCATTTATAGCAAAAACAATTAATGATAAGTATTTTTTTGTTAGTAACTGTAAATATTTGTATAATATTCAGTAAATTTATTATTATTATTCTTTTATATGATATAATACTTAATATTTTTGATCGAAATGGTTATAATATTTTCATCTGTAAAAATCATTTTGAGTACTGTCAGAGAAAGGCAAAATATATTCTGCCTTTCTGCTGGCGAATGTTCTCATGTCAAAATCTCAAATATTTTTCCTTTTTTTTTAATGAAATAACAATGAAGTCCGTTTAATGTATTAAATCCCTTTAAGATCCATGATTTAATTATTTTATAGAAGTTCATACAATCAAAACGTAAAGTTAAAAATATAATTTAGAAAACAAACTTTGAAGAGTATGCTTAAAAATATAATCAAACAGAAGATCTAGCGATTTTGCATTAATGAATTGAATGCACAGAGAGAAAGGAGCAAAATCTAAAAGATTATGTTTGAAAAGTTGAGTAAATAAAATTCGGCTCATTTAATGAAACTCTCTTTCTAAAACGTATCTAAGAATCAACAGTTCATATTCCAGTGCTTGAAATGGAAAGAGGAAGAAATGACAATAAATTTTTTAAGTTTCGTTATAATAAACGGAGAAGTATTTTTTCTTTAATTATACACAACAAAAAAACTTTTTTATTCTCTAAGCTTGTTATTTATTTTAATATACTGAGAGCAAGAGATAATTACGACAAATGTGGGCTGGATATATAAAAAAATTGTCTTTCGGGTGATACTAGTACAGGTAAAATATTAAAAAAGACTCATGCACAAAAGTAGTTTTGGCAACAAAATATGAACTTAAGATCCATGATTAATATAAATAATATTTTTTTCCAAATATTATACAAAATATTTTCGTTATTTTTTTTATTCAATTGTTTTCTAAAACATTCGTCTTTGTTCTTAGCTGTCTCAGTTTGATAACGGTGAATCTAATTATACTGAAAGGATTACTTTTTGCCGAATCAGAAATCCAAAAAACGCCACATTAAAGTCAATAATCGAGAGTATTTTCTTAAGACAATAACTACCGTCTATAAAAAATGCATATGCTTATTTTTGCATATTTTATAATAGCTTTTGCATGAATTAAACTATTTAAAAATTATTTTTCAAGCTATTCAACAGCACACTATAAAAATGAAGAAAAATTAAAAGGACATTCCGGTTTTTAGATGATTAAAGATAATGATTAAATTTTATTAAAAAATATCAGATTTGAATAAGATATTTTGAATTTTAATGAATCCAATAATATCATATATATATTCTTTTAATAATTTATCTTTCCGAATTACAACTTTCGCATAACAAAAATTAATAGTTTAAAAGACTAGACAAGTTTTTGTAATCATATAATCTATAAATTTAATCAGAGTTCATAAATATATTAGTAAATGAATAGGTTGAATATTTTTTGGTTGTATAATGCGCAGAAATTATTTTTAAAACATGAATATTTTAATGAAGAAAAATAGAAACGAAACGAGTTTGTTTGACAGTAAAAAAACACTAGAAATTTTAAGAAAAAGCATTCATGTTATTCAGCCTAGTACATGAAGAAAAATTAATCCCTCCAAATTTATTTCAATATTTAATATGGAAATAGTGTGTGATGTCTGTTGGATATATTAAAATATTGATGCTAAATGTTTTCTCATTACATAGTATTTTATTCCAATTTTCAAAAGAAATTGAAATAATTATAGATAATGATTAAAATGGAAAATCACTTATTAAAGTCGTTTAAAAATGCATAGAATATTCAAAATTTAAACAAAAAAAAAAAAAAAAAAAAAAAAAAAAAGGAAAAAGGAAAATTGTTTTCTTATAGTCATAAAAAAGTAAATTTTGATTCATAGTAAAGGAATTAGAATTAAATTCCAAATATTAATGAAAATATTTTGCTGCAAATAAAATTATATGAGTATACAAAAAATATCTATGAGTTTAAATGCATTGTTAATAGCGGTTTGAAGGGATTAAAAAGTTGTTGAATATAAATGCGAACGAGAAAAATTATCAAAACTAAATAATCACAATTTTTTTTCGATGCTGTAACTATTTGCTGATTGATTTGGGAGATAATTTTCTCTGAATGTAGAGAACTTTTGCAGAATAGATTAAAATGTTAAAAATATAAAAAGAAGGGCATTTTGTCTGTTTTTAATAAATACTAGTAAATTGATGAACAATTATAATTTGAAGCACAAAAGAATTAAAATATATTAAAATCCACAGTCGTGATACACGTTAGCATTCTTGCTCAAGAAATAGTAACCCAATTTCTTGTGATCCATTACCAATTAAATGTCAAAAGCAATAAATTATTTTTTATCAAAAGAACGCCATTGCCTTCTTTTCGCAAAGTAAATTTCTTGATGATTCCCCTAAAAGAACCAAAGACTTTTCTCTCCAGACCTTCCCAAACCTATCATTTATCTTCCGGATAAGGAAAGGCCTTTGATATATCTTTCTCTGATTTTTTTTTTTTTTTTTTTTTCTTTTTTTCCCATTTTATCCCTTTTTCTTTGGGACGACGCTAGGAAGTGAAATGGGGCGTTCGAAATAAAACGCGGGAAAGAGTCTCAGAGCGGAGACGAGAAGCGACATCAAAAGAACTTGTCAAACAGGACATCACGTTATGACATCCGTCTTCTGAAACCTTCATAGGGCACCAAATGTCAATTGTCCTAACAGTAAACACTGTCTTGTAGGAAATCTTTATTTTGCAAAGTAGACATGATTTTTTTTTTATGTAAAAGTGATAAATTTATAGAAGTTTCACTCTATAATGAAACAACTGAAAAATTTGATGCCATTATACTGTGTCAGTCGTGAAACATACCAAAGTTTTATTTTAAATATCATTCGTGGCAAAAGACAAATTTTTCTACACACTTTTAAAATAAGCAATTAAATTTTACCTATAATAATATTTATTATTATTATAAACTAACATATATAAATGTTAAAAAAAACATGCCATGATGACATGCCAGTAAAATAACGACGACAAATCCCAAACACATGAGTTTTTTATTTGTTTTAAATATTATTCGTGACAAAAGACACATATTTCTACACACTTTTAAAGTAAACAAGTAAATTTTACTTATAATAATAATAATTATTATTAACCGAAACATATGAAAATATTCCATGATGACAATGCCAGTAAAATAACAAAGACAAATTCCAAAGACATGAGTTTATGATTCATTTTCGTCAAAATCTTTACACAAAACTGTATAAACTCAGCAAAAATATACGAACCATTTAGTCTAGCTTCCGCATCAACGTAGTAAATGAAAAATGACCGTTTGACCGCTTGTCTATTAGTCAGAAAATGAAAAATGCCTTTGAAGCTTTGACAATGATGACGAATGTTCAAGTTGTAAAGCATTGTGATGAAAAGAATGTTTATTGATTGTGATGGTTGAATGATGATTCATGATCTGAAATGGCTTCTTTGATCTTATGGAACGGAAAAAAAGTTTGTTTCTTGCATGGACTATTATTTAGGATCTGAAGAACAATGCAATAATCATAATCCCTAAAGTGCCGAATAAAATAAGTAATTTCTTAATGGTGTAAGAGCACACAAAAAAAACCTTTTTACCTTTAGATAGATTAAATTATTCTTGGTACAAGCAATTAGTATTAGAGTATTATATTTTTAAACAATAAAATTTCAAATTTCAATATACAATGTAATAGTTAATTCAATAAAATAATTTCTTAATAGTATAAGTACACAATGTTCTTGCTGTTGAAAATAGAGCTTATTAAGCTGATGAATAACAAAAATTATTTGGAAAAGGTTACATTTATTTTCGGTATTTCAAAACCCAGAACAGTAAAATTTAAAAGAAATATATTTATTAAATAATATCTGCAATATGTTGAAGTTTTGTATATTTAAAAGGAAAAACAAATTTTTTAATTCATAATATTTTATTTATTCAAATAAACTGAATTTAACACAATACAGATGCATATGGAATTTTACAATGTATTTATTCTTTGATTATATTCATAGAACAGTAGAGATAAACTTTCTTATCCCATGCGAACTTTTATAAGTATTTATGTCTACTTGCATGATAATAAATATATAGTTAATTATTTTAATTCAATTCATAACATTATTTACATTTCGGATAATCATAAAATCACATCTAGTTAAGAGTACAATTTTCATTAAAAAATTTCTTGAGAAAGAAATGTATGTAATAAACAAATATACAGAGTAATTATTTACGAATAAATGAAATGTTTTTTTTAGTAATTACAATGTCAAAAAAAAAACATATTGGTATCAGTATGTCACTATAAAATCAATTAAATAAAGATATCATTACTATACTTAGTAAAAAATTAATATATCTAAATCAGAAGATGCCAGCTTTTTAATCTTTTTGGCCGCATTTGAAAGAAACAGATAAGTGATGGGCCACATTTGAAGGAAAAAAAAATTTATCTAGCCGAGGACGAAAATAAAATTATAAAAAAAAAATATATATATAAATAAAAATTAATAATTGATAATATAATTAATTTAAAAGAAAAGAAAGAAAGAAAGCACACGCTAAAATAGTTATCATGAAAAACACTTCTCAACATTTTCATAGTTTTGTTTTATTTTATTTATTTATTTTGGCTTTTAAACTAATTCAGTTAAAATTTTTACACAAAGAAATTTTAATCACTGAAATTAGAAGCACCTTGGGCAATATAAACGTAAAATGTATATTAGCATGTGAATAAAATAAAGATTTAATTACTTAATCATTTTTGCATATTAGAGTTTAGTAGAATTGATTAGAGTTTTAAGAAATAAATTAAATCGGTACATATAAATTTAAGTATTTTAAGCAATTTTATGATTTCGTTGTTAGCCGAATTATTAAAAATACTAAATAGTGGTTTCAGTTTTTCTAATATAGGATGTTTAACATTGTAATCATTTGTTACACAATTATAAAAATAATTCATTTTATTAATTAATCTAATAAATCAATAAAAAGATGTAAATGAATTATTATGAAATCAAATAAATTATTTCAATTTAATTAGCTATTTGCATATTTTATATTATTTATTTATTTTTATCGATTATTTATTTTAAATGCTTTTTAAGTCATTTTTTTCTTCAATAATCTAAAAGCCAATTTTTATGGAAAAAATTTGACCAATTTTGTAGCGAAAATTTAAGTTTATTTTATTAAAAATAAACTGGTTTTGATGTGCATAATAAAATAAAAAAAAAAGATTATCAAAATGTTTAAAAAGAAAAATGCAATGTAGTTTTTATTTTCTATTATTACATTGTTGTTTATATTCGTTATGGTATTGTACTAATGGTTAATTTTAATAACTTTAAAAATTTTATTAATGCATATAATAAAATAAACGTCCTTAAAACCATTTTAATATGAATTATGATTTTGCTTTCAAGTTTATATTTTCTAATGAAAAGAAAAAAATAAGTTAAATTTAATAATTAAATGAATAAATGAAATTAAAATAATGTTGCATAAATACATTTTAATTTTACATTACTACTTGAGTAAAATCATAGTAAACAGTTTAATTCCAGTTTAAATTATATCTACTTTAAATAATGTTAACTATTCACAGCACAATCATAAAGTTTTCATTATAATATATAAAATATACCTTGAATATCAATGATTTCTGATCAATTGCTGAGAAAGTTGAATTTATAAACATTATCCATTATTTTACATTATATTGAAATAAACACATATTTATTAACGCTTTAGAATAGATTAACTTCTGAAGTATATGAATTTGTGAAATTTATTTTGATTATGAATTTATAGTTATTTTTCTTTTTTTCTATACGAGAGAAAAACAAATCTTTAATAATTATTTAAACAAGCAGAGGGATAATAATTAATAACAACATTTCTGTTCTGAAAACATTTTAATTAATTCCCCCCAAATTACTTATAATCTAATTATTTATTGAAAGAACTTAGTTAAATACTTAAAAAGTAAAATCAATTTAAGAATAAAACTTCTCTTAAGACAAATTAATGTTTAAGTTAAGTATGTTGAAGAAATTATTTGGTAATACTTGAATGAAAAATAATACTTTAACAGTTCTAAAAAACTTTCAGACATCGCCGAACATTATCCGATTTTTTTCAAATTAAATTACATTTCTTTAAAGTGCAAAGTACAATTTTTGTATGATTTTCTGATTGCATTATGTGATCAACAAAAATCAAAGAAAGTGAAAATTAAATAAAATGATTTAAAAAAAATTTGTATTAATCCATGCACACACAACAACAGTTGCAAGATAGAGTTGAAATATCAAAACTATGTTTACTAGTGAATATGGGGCAATATTTTTGATAACAGAAAAAAATATTGTAGGGCCCAATAAGAAATATGCTTCTCTTAACAACAATTTCATATTGATTAAACTGTCGTTAATGAACATTTCCAAATAGAAATAAGGTAATTCATGTAATATTAACATATTTTTAAACGAAAAAGTAAATTATACTTAAAAATAAAACAGAAATGAGAATGGCAAATTATTGATAGGATATTAAATGATAAACTAAAATACAACATTTGAATAGTCTTATTAAAACAAGTTTAATACAAAATAAGACTTTTAAAAACGTGCATGTATTTTTTTAATTATTATTGGTTAAAGATTTATTTCTAAAAAGTCCCATAGGGAGACACTACTACTACCTACTGATAGATTTCGAGAAAGGAGATGCTTTTTTTACGGGGTAGGGTTGTTAGCCCCACGCCCCACAGGCGTATTAGACTGAAACCTATAGTTTAAAGTGGATTCCGAAGCCATACAAACATTTATGGCAATACCGGGACTCGAACCCGAAATCTGTGGCAATGAGTGCCAGAGCGCTAGTCAATCGACCATCAGACCCTTAAAACTTTATTAGTAAACAAAAATCCGGTTCTACAAAGTATATATAGTTTAGGATTTTGCTAAAACACATAAATATTATCAGCAACATTAAATTATCAGCTTAGAGAAAATTTGTCATAACTTCGTTATTTATGATAATAAAATTTTCTGTAAAAAAATCACTAGTTGTGATCTTTTTCTCTTAAAATGTCACAATGAAAAATGTATTATAATTTTAATGGTTTAAAATTAATTATATACAGTAAAACCATAAATTGTACTAAAATTTAAAATTATTTTTTACGTAAAAATGATTAGCAAGACTGGTAGTAATTCGCAAATTTCTACATTTCTACACTATTTTATAAACGTTCAACAATGTATGAAATCTTTGATATTCATTTATATTAGTGTGCTAACATAAAGTAATAACTAAATTTCCAGACTGAACAAATATATATTTTACAAAAATTAATATAAATGATTCTTAAATAGCTGCAAGTAAAGGAAAAAACATTTAAGATTAAAATTAATGAAAACCCTTTCAAGCTCTTCATGACACAAAGAAATATTTGACGTCTTAGTATTTTATAAGCACCTTATATTGCTTAAAGTATTTCTTAAATTTACTATTTAAACTGAATAAGCCCACAATTGACTTAAATAGTGAAGCTACATTAAAAAGTATGAATTACTTAACTTACATCTAAATGATTCTAGGTAAACGACAAACATGTCTAGCATCGTTTTAATCAATTGTCATAAAATTATCTGCATATATAAAAATAACACAGCACCATTCTGTAACTTTGGGCGACATAGAACATTCAATATTTAAAACATTTTTTTAGTACAGGAAAAAAAAATTTCCCAAGAAAAGTAAATCATATCATTATGTAATATAATTATTTAACTTTTATTTTTTTTTTCAAATTACATTAAAAAACAAACTATACTACCAGTTTTAAAATAATTATTTGTGACAGACTTTCAAAAATAAAATTTCCTCATTTGATTGAATATACAATTCCAATTTTTTAAATATCATTAAATAAATAATAATTTTTTCTTACAACTTGCATTGCCTTTCATTGTAATTTTATCAAAAAGAAAAGTATTTTTTTCCAATTCTATTATATTTAAATTTATACTTTCCTAGAATAAATTGGAATTTCGTGTCATTCAATCATATTATATTAAATATAATCAAATAATATCACATAATTATATTAAAATCATATTTTTTTCAGAGAATAAATAAAAACAAATACACCAGAATTTTACAATCAGCATCAGTTAAAATGAATAAAATGTAGTATTTATATACAAATTCCAAGCAACTAAAGCCTATTTTTCACTCAATGAATAATAAGAGTTTCATAAGAAACTTATATTTATTTATAAATTAAAAATTAAAGGACTAATAACATTTTCTTAAAAGTGAGCCTTAGTAGTGTATTTTAAAATTGCAATAAACTTTCATTATCTTACGTTCCCATACGATAAAATCACATATTCTAAAATCACTTTCTAGTAACAATCTTTTCGTACAATTCTTAATATTTTCCAAAACAAATATCTTTAAATGCTCAATACTACATGCATTGAGGAAAGAAAAATTCGTTTAATGGCAGAAACTACATGAGAAATAATAAAATATATAACGTGAGAGCATATTATTGAAATGCATGTTACACCTAATATCTTTATGAGAAATCTTATAGAGTCGTGGTTAAAGATCAATTCTTTATATCAGATATATATATATATATAGATATATATGTTCACAAAACTTTTCTGAACATGATCTAAGCACTTTCTACTTGTGAAACAGAAGCATCATGGGAGGCGACCAAGTGTCGGTAAACAGCCGGAATGCAGTAAAAGGAGGCCAGCTGCCGTAAAATCTTCAAATGAATCAATAAGAAAGATGCATTGACCAAAGTTTTTGCAATGCCATCTGCTGATGCGCACATGTTTGCTTGCTGTAATCGCCAGGGCGCCGTCTGTTTAAAAAAGATGATCTCCGCCATTTGTTGGAGAGATATTTTGTTTCTTTGTTTTCTGACTACGTTGGCAGAACTTCAAGGTAACCTGAAACAGACAATCAACATATTAATTCTTATTAGACAGGGAGTGCAATACATTCGTTTGAATTTAGGAGTCCTTATATAAGTTGTGATCGCGTTCAATTAGCTAATTTGTTGCAATCAGTGGATCTCAATTTCCAGTGATGGAATTTAACTTTTTTTAAATAAAAAATAATAATTTGGACACTGACGTATAATAATAAAGATTTATTAAAGTATTACATATCATTGGCGCATAATAAAGTATTTATTAAAAGAATACATTTCATTGGCGCATAATAAAGTATTTATCGAAGTTAACTTGTATCTAAAGACTTACATGAAATATTAATAACTTAAAAGTTTTGGTTTTTCTGTGACTGCAGATAGGAACATTAGCTAACTTTACTACAGAACTTAACTGGTTTATAAACTCTAGCACACTCTACATTCTTTTATATGATTTGAGATAGCTATCTCAAATCATCTAAGATAATGTATATTATATTTTATGTATACTTCATGTAAGGGAACTACCTTTATTTTAGAAAAATACTTTTCTAAACTATGTTTCAAATGTAATGCATAATTTTAAATACGAATTTGTAATTAAAAAAGTAATGAAATAATATTAATCAATGATATTTATTTATTAACGAGTTGCGTCTAAAAAATATGTTAGAGAAATATAGATTCTATAACATTTTTTTTTTCAATTTTAAGAAGGATACAAAAATTTTTTAAATGCTTAAAAAGATATTTTACTTTTAATAAAAAACCACATTTGAAAAACTTGGTAATCCGAAATGGATCCATCAATTATTTGCATTTATTTTGCATAAAGATTTAACTTGCCATTCGAAAATTCCATAGCATATCATTTCAAACGCTTGAATAGCAGATTTTGTTTTTTTGTTTTGTCCTAAAGTATTCCTAGAAAGAATTCTTTTTAATGTTGAATAAACTTTTGTCTCCGCAAAAGAAACAATCGAAGAGAAATTTGACAAGTCAGCAATTCGATTTGTTTCTAAGTAGACATCACTTTGTTTGCTTTCTTTTTTTGTGTATGTGTGTCCCACTTTAGCAACTTAGATATTTCGAAATAGATAATCCCGCAAAGTAAAAAAAAAACCACCCTCTGCTTCCTTAGAAGGTTCCAGAAAATCCAGTTGAAGGCCATTTATTTTTGTGAAAACTTTTCTCTTCAGATGTATTCTTCTATCTCTCTCTTTCTTTCTTTGCCTTCAGTCTTTTAGTAGTTATTTATACTTTTGTTTTGAAACACCAGATCCGTTGAAATAAATGCCTTAAGAGAATGAAAAGATTAAAAGAAATAAAACATTTTAACCTGGATTTCGAGACGAACGGGGTAGTAAGAGCTGAGTTATTGCATGTTCTCAATGAATATTGCTGGAAACGAATCTTTTGGCAACAGTCCCTGAATTAATAGGTATTTTGTTCTTACAAATAAATCCACATTATATATATTTACATAGTATTATAAGATCCCTGAAAACTAAACCTAAGCGAGAAATAGAATTTTGATTTTACATTACTATCTACTGAAAAGAATGACTCTTTGAGTAGGATAACTGGAAACATTATGATTGTGAGACACATTGAAACATTTAATTTCCAATTTGTATCTCCCTTTGCATGTTTGTATGTTAGATCTTGATTGTATTAATGATTTTAAGTGGGATTTCAATGAGTTAATATTGCTGCTTAGGATAGAAGATGGGGAAAATGATATTTTTATTGGACTTTCAGTGTTATTTTAGAGAAAAACTGGAAGACTTTACCAGATATATTTACTGTCCTTGTGAACCTTTTTCAATATTAAGTGAACATTCAATTTTTATAAGAGTATTAAAGTCTACGTAGCCAGATTATCTAATATTAGAACTATTACATTCAAATATTAGCTTCAATATTAAGTCATAATTGTCATACACATGAAAATATGGATGAGAAATTAAAACATCAAGAAATACTTTAAATATGTTTACAGAATAAATTTTTAAGGAAATGTTTGGGTCAAATATACGCTAATTGAACATACTACTTTAGCTTTATGATGCATGCAAAAAATATCTATTGCAACAAATGTTAAATTTCTACAAAATAAATTAATGATCAAATGATTTAAATAGTAATAACAATAAATACAAAAGGAATACTTTTATTATCTATATATAGTTTTGTTGATCATCGACTAATCTTCTACTTATGTCTGTCACAACAGCCCATTGACGGAGAGTAGAACAATGTCTTTCTTTTCAGACATGAACTGTTATGAGTAGATGCCCTAAATCTGCTTATCATACGAGACAAATCTCAGAAATTCCGTCAAGACAGGCTGACAACCAATGTCCGATGCCTTAATCACATTATTGCCACCGAAGCCGAGTCTCTCCTCCCTGAAAGTAGAGACTGCCTGAGACTCCACCAATGGATTCGATGCCGATACTTCTGCATGACAGCCGAGGAACGTTATCCCTGGGCTACGTGTCGTTCATGAAAATCATTACTAGTTGAATTTTGACTTTACATCCCCCTCTATTGTACCACAGCCAATTCAAAATTATATACTACATTCACTTAACTTACAATAGAACTGTAATCCATCCTTTATTCTTCTCTTCCCATATTAACTGTTTTAATTCATTTATTACAATCTGGTACAATAGCTACTTAAACAATAATTTACAACAGTTATTTTAAGAATACAAATGAAAGCCGTTTATTTTGTCCGCCTAAAGGACATTTTTCCACATCCTTATATCATCCACAACGAATTTAGTATAGTAATTCTCAGCAGTTTTCAACTTCAAAAACTTCTCCAAATGTGCAGATTTTGCGCAGAAAAACGTCTTCAAAATGCAGTTTCGTGTTGTCCATTACAAGAATGGCAATGAGGAAGTTAAGCAGACTATAAATAAGGAGAGTCGATTACGATTTTAATGTCGTCTACAAACATCTTGAATAGACTATCAGACTGTCCATTGATAATTCTTTGGTTTTTCCAACTAAGGGGATATTAGTTCAGATATGATTACTTCAAAAATATAAAGATGCTTACTACAATAAAGAAAATGATGAAGTTGATGATAAGGTTGATGAAACAATGTCGATTAAATTGACCAAGTTGTTTCAACTCTTATTCATGCGTAAAGCGTAAAGCGTTTCAGAATGTGATTAAATTATTTATGCAAATGAAACGTCATTTTCAAGTCATTACTTGAAATGATTAAAAAAAATTGGCATATGTTGTTTGGGCATTTGTTGATATTGGGCATTTGTTGTTTTCTCTTTTTAATGTTCAAATCAAATTATCTAATATTTTAAATAATTGAATGTATATAATTACCTTAGATTTACTTTTTTTAATTTTTTAGTACGAAAATATTTGTTCAGTAATTTTCTATATAAGTATATATATTTGTTGTATGCACCTACAAGACTATCTATATATGTTTCTTAGGATAGTAACAATTAATCAATGAAATTCTATGTTGACTGACATCTGGTGTTTCTTTTGAAACCTCAAAAGAAACACTGGATGACGATTCCACGAGGAATAACAGATTAAAGTTCTACAGTTTACGCAAAATTGGAGATTATCAATACGCACGCGTACATATATTTGTATTAGACAAAATCAATACCTGCACTTCATATAAATTACTAGTAAATCCAATAAATTAAATCGCATAGCAAATTAATGTTTAATTTTTTTAAAAATATTGAGTGCTTAAATAAAATTGTATTTTTATTTTGGCTAAAATAAATATGATCAAAATATACATGTATTTTTTTCCGTCTGTCAGTATTTTTGTGTACGTCAAAAACATTTACTTCGATATTTTATTCACATATTACAACGAAATAAGTCTGCGAAGTTTTTAGTACCAGCTTTTACTGCCGGATCAAATAGTCTACAGATGTATTGAGGAGGATGGAGTACTTTTGTTACTGAGACGATAAATTTTTAGTGGGATAAATATGATGTTAAAAGGGATCACTGCGAATCCCTTTCAGTTTGGAGAAGAAAAAAAAAGTGTTCTTTTTCAAAACGATTTTTCCGCCTGTAATTCGTACTCATGTCTACTACTCAAGAAATCCAAGCGGGATTCAATGGATAAAGTAACAAAAATAGACAGATTTTATGTTTCCGAAGAAGTTCAAAAGAGATTTATCTTTTAATACAAGTTATAGTTGTTATGGGAAATTGAATTAAATACATTAAAATTAAACACTCATAATAATAAATAATTAAGTAATACTCAAATAAACTGAGCATGCAATGCTCATTTAAATTAAATACTCGATTTACAATTTTAATTTAAGAATGAGTGCATTTAATTTTTTAGTACATGAAATTTCTATAGCTATTTAAACTATCTCTAATAGAACAAGAAAATAGTGTTTATATGAGTTTTTAGGCTGTTTTCATTATAATATAATATTTTTTTCTTTCTAATGCAGCTGGCAAACACTTAGACAGTTGTTTTTTATCTCTTAAGTCAAGCGCTGCACAGACGTTACTCACTTAACACTACCCAGTAAGTGCTTGTAGCTTGAAGATAAGTTACGGAATGTGGAGTAACAATACACCCGTAACGCTCTACGACCCTATTAGACCGGAACCTACGGTTCAAAGTGGATTCAGAACCAATATAAACATACATGGCACCAATTGCCAGAGCGCTAGCCACTCAGCCATCAGGCCCGTTATTATATAATATT
Source organism: Caerostris darwini (assembly GCA_021605075.1). Classification (NCBI taxonomy): domain Eukaryota; kingdom Metazoa; phylum Arthropoda; class Arachnida; order Araneae; family Araneidae; genus Caerostris; species Caerostris darwini. Next base: position 152,203 of record BPLQ01014475.1, read on the forward strand.
ATATTAGTGCCGATGTAATGTAGTATATAATATATCGATACAAAATCAAAGAATGATTTTTTTTCTTAGATTCTTCTTAGCATTACATACTTAATAGAAGAACTAAAAACTATAGTAAACAATGTTATTACAGAACTATAATACAATATTCAATCCGTACATGCATTTTCTTTATTTTTAATCACTTTTTGCCCTCAAAAGTAGTGCAAAGAAATGAAATTCTTAAAACAGATTGAAATGGGTGGATCTTTATAAGATTAGGAATGATGGATTCAAACTTAATCTTACATCAACTCATGATCAGCCTTGCTTAAAATTAGCAATAATCCTAAGCAGTCTCAAATGACGATAATATAAAGTTAGCCATACTAAATGAAAATAACGTAAAAATGATAGTGTAAACAACATAAAATTTCGTGTTTTTTGGAAGCAAATAACATGTCTTTCATACGTTTCAGATATTTTTATTATTTAAATGGAAAAGATATTTCCTAATTCTAAAATTAAAAGTAAATATTACAGAAATAACATTTTCGCATTGAACAAATATAAATTTCAATCTTTATCACTTTTCCTCATGCATATAAATACATTTAGACAACCGAGATATATATTGCAAATATCTTTTATCTACAAAGCTTTTGCAATTATATGTCAGTAATAATAATTTTTTCATTCTTTTCATGCTTTGCGAAAAGCCGTATTTTAATATAATTTCATGCTTTCTTTCTCGTAATAAAACTACAAAAAAAATATTTTTATTTGAGCTTATTTTAGAAATAAAGACAAAATTATTGTTTATTCAGTTCAGCAGTTTAATATCTGAGTCTCGAATTCCATTTTTTTAGATAGCAAATTTCTCAGCTGCCAGCATTTCATTCAGCAAATTTATATGTATTTCTTTCCTGAAATGTTTACTCTGTTTCATTCAGTGATCAAGATTTGAAAAATATATCATTCAAATGCATGAAAAGATGGTAAAAAGTTTAAATTTGAATTATGCTTTGAAGTTATTATTTTGGAAAAGTTATATTTTCGTAAGAAGATACGAAATATGATTTTCGAAGCCTTTTTTGAATTATTTAATTTCGAAGGCAAATATGTATCTATTGAAAGAAACTAATATTAAAACCCCTTTTTATGAATAAAGGAATTTGAGGATATTCCGTAAGAAGTAAATAGGTAAATAGGTAGAAGCAGAAAAAAAAAATTCTAAAGTAATATAAGACTTAAAGTAAACACAATTAAAGCTCAGTATTAATAAACCATGTCTCAAAAATAGAAACACAAACGACAAAGGCCAATCACAAAATAAATAAGAATAAAATAAAATGTAATGCCATGTAGAAAATATCATTTAGGGTTAATTTTTTCGGAAATTCAATATATATACAGAATTTCTTCTAATGTAGCTGGCAAATAGACCATGATCTTCGCCATAATGGCTGCACCGATGTTACTCACTTCGCATTAGCCAGGGGGGCGTGTAACTTGAAGATAAGCCACGGACGCGAAGTAACAATGCCCCCGCAACGCTCTACGATTCTAATAGGACCGGGACCTACGGTTTAAAGTGGATTCCGAACCACTACAAAAACTTAAGGCAGAAGCGTGTATTCGAACCTCCGAACTGTTTGCAGAACCACAGCTTACATTAGGCGCCTTAGACCTCTCGGCCACCCTGACTTCGACCTACATATATATATATATATATATATATATATATATATATATATATATATATATATATATATATATATATATATATATATATATATATATATATATATATATATATATATATATATATATATATATTACTGATTTCAAGAAATCTTAAAATAGAGTGAGTGTCTCACATTTAAAAATTCGAAAATATCCTTTGAAGAAATTTTCAGGTTTAAAAATATATTTTCAAACATGTAGTAGATAAGTATGGGAAGCCCCACGCTTAGGCAGTAGATTGTGGTAGATGTGTCGTTGTTTGATTGGGTGTGGTCAAAATGAGTCCCAATTCTAATAACACATTTATTGTAACTCACACAAATACCACAATGAGCTATAAACAATACTTAACACACTCGTAGCATATTCAACGATATACACTAAAAGATGAATGGAAGGATTTCTTCTAGCTCTCGGGAAGACTTAACACACTCGTAGCATATTCAACGATATACACTAAAAGATGAATGGAAGGATTTCTTCTAGCTCTCGGGAAGACTTAACACACTCGTAGCATATTCAACGATATACACTAAAAGATGAATGGAAGGATTTCTTCTAGCTCTCGGAAGACTTAACACAGTAGCATATTCAACGATATACACTAAAAGATGAGTATTTCTTTAGCCTCGGGAAGACTTAACACACTCGTAGCATATTCAACGATATACACTAAAAAGATGAATGGAAGGATTTCTTCTAGCTCTCGGGAAGGTAGCATATTCAACGATATACACTAAAAGATGAATGGAAGGATTTCTTCTTTTCACCGCGTAGCATATTCAACGATATACACTAAAAGATGAGTGGAAGGATTTCTTCTAGCTCTCGGGAAGAGAGTTATTTATTTTGCAAGGTGCGAATTTTCACCGCGACGCCGCAAGGTGCGATCTTACAGTGCGTGGGAGGAACTCGGTTACAGGTGAAAGCATGGTTACAAACATTAACTAAATTTTATTGTGTATTAATTTCATCACTTCAAATATGATATGGGTTTTAAATTCATTTTTTTTTTATAAATTCTTGTGAAAGTTCCTGGTAGTTTTGCTCAATGGTTGTTTTAAATTTCATGATCGAAAAAATATTGCCGTAAATTTTATATAGTTTTCGCAATAACTGTCGATGTTTGTTCTTAATAGGAATAATAGCCTGACTAAGTACAGACCAGTCCAAGAATTTGAACTGTTCTATTGAAACCATATTTTTCTTGAGTTAGACACATTAATCGATGCTCTTTCAAAAACACAAAATCTTGTTGGAAAACCAAATCATGTCTTCCTAAAAATCGCAGTAATGACTCAAATAGTCCTTTAATATTTAAAGATCATCTTTGAGTTCATTTTCTTCTGCAAAAGGCCAAGCAAAAGGTTTAAAGTTTGGCCTTTAAACACCAAATCATTATTGATCCCCGCCAAGCTTCCTACTGAAAAAATTTTTTGGTTATTTTTTAAATCACGCAATAAAAATTATACCCAACTAAATTCTACTTTTTCTCACCACTAAATTGAATAAAGAGTTTCCTTTGCCTAGTTGAGGTGTGCTTTTTTTACAAGGTATTTTCTAATATGGCTTCTTCAACATTATTTTTCAACATTTGTAATTCTTTTAGAATCTCTATTTATCTGTTAATCGTGTTTTTCGGTACTCCAAATATTGTTGCAATTCATCACAATAAAACATTTTTCTTACAGAAGCCATGCTTTATATCATTCTGACATTCTACAGAGATGTATTTCTTTAAGGAAATTTTTTTTAAAATTTATTCGATCAGTTTTCTTTGTTTTCAAAATTCAATAAATAGTCTTCAAAGATAATTTTAAAAACTTTGGAAATATTTTTCATATATTTCTTTTAACTTTTAATCTAAAGTTTTAATAACTTACTCCATTGAAATCTTTTTTGCATGTCGTAATTCGGTTAATATATTTTAAAACACAAATGCGATAAAGAAATTGTATAGAAAATTGTTATTTAGAAAAGTTTGTAATAATTAATTGTCTGTGAAAATTAATGATTAAAAAAGAAAATATTAAAATTATTTTTTAATCGTCTGTGAAATGTTTAAAAAGGAAGTCTATAATTAATATTTTTTTCAATTTTTTGTTTTAAATGGTGTCTACAATGATATGACATACAGTTTTTAAAATTTTATGAATTGTTATATTATTTTTAATTATTGTCTTTTTAATTATGTTTTTTACAATAAGTTTGAAAAAAAGGAATGTATAAAAACTAAGAAGATCATACTTTACTTTGGAATTATTATTATTCTTTAAATCTTTTTCTATATTTAGAGACAGGGTGTGTAACAAAAAATTTTTTAGTTATAAACATGCAATATAATTGAAAATGATCAAATTAATGGAAAGTGATCGTATTCCATTGAATATTTTTCGCAAATTGATTTAAATTACTATCGACACTATACTGCTTTTCTATAGCAAGCACAAACTAAATCATTATCCATCGGAAAGCAGATATGTATATATATATATATAGAAGATTCAGTATTATCTAGGGTCCATTTCTGGTTAGCTACACTTCATCCGTTTAGCCGCCATCACCATTTCACTTCCTTCTCCCTAATATGGTTTATGAATTCACAAGATTTTACCCACGTGTGAATTAAGGAGCTTTAGCCTTACTTTCTTTTGATGGATTCGTCTTTAATTTGGAAACCTATCCATCATGACATTTTATCCTGAACTACGTTAAGGGTATTATTTTTTTTTATTTATGTTGTGTGTTGGGTTTTATACGATACTGTTTGCTGAAAAACTGATGCTTGCTTGATATATTATGCCGAATTTAATATGATTGTTAAAGAACGGAAAGGGGCAATCATTGAAATTTAAAATGATGATTCGATGCCTCCAAATTAATAAATTGTCTATCTCCTATTAATTTAACATGCTTTTAACGCATCATATGATAATGGACTGAAAAGTATTACTTTTCTACAGATGTACAAAAACATGCAGAACAAATAGACCAGAACAAGGTATTATGATTCATCTCCGTCTACCTAAGACATCCTGCAGCTGCAACTGTTCAGTGGCTTTACACCAATATTGGATTATATACCAAATGCGCTAAAAGAATCTTCAAATATAAAAATTAGTTCAAAAAATATCCGATAAGGGCTCTGTGCAGCCTGAGAAACTGAACATAGAAAATAAACGAAATCCATCTATTTAATAGTTTGGTTTTGGTTTGCCTCTTTACGGTCATCTTATGCCCACGAGGGCTAAACAGACCGTGATCTACAGTTTACTTCCAGGATTCCGAACCACTAACAAACATGCATGTCACCGCCAGGATTTGTGGTACCAAATGCCAGAGCGCTAGCCACTTGGCCACCATGCCGCCATCAATTTAATAACTACTTAAAGACCCAAAATGAATTTCACTGAATGACGCACTGAAAACTACGGTTGTACCTGAGTGATACATTATAGGAATATATTCCTCCATGCTCATTTCGGAAGACCCGATTGATCCTAATGATGAGTGATTGTTCACAGTGCTAGATAATTGGAGTTGCTTTTTGAGATCAAACTATAAAACGCGGGGAGCGAAGGCCTCTCTGCTTTTCGCTTTTTGGTGTGATCGTAGCATTTGATTTAAGTAAGATTTATCAAATTTTTCGACTTGGCTATCCTCTTTTTATTCAGGCCAATATGTTTGCGACCTTGGTTATATAAATTTATAAATTAGGAATGCATCTAAAATATTTTCTGATAATAAATCATTAAAAAAATTTATTAGTGAAACATTTCTTTTGATAAAATTTATATGGCGTATTAGAAAGAAATATTTATACCAATTATCTGAGGGTGGTTGTTTACTTTGACGTAAGGGCTTATATTTTAAATGACAGTTTGATATATTATGGTAAAAGGGCTATTTTGCAAATTTTCCTTAATTTCATAAACATTAATTCTGAAATCAGTAAAAAGCGCCGCAAAGTATAAATGAATAATGATTGAAACAGAGAAATGAATGTGCTAAATGGAATGAGCGGGAAATTTAGAGGACATTATTTTTTTCTAATTCTACCTTCTAGATTATTCTTGAAAAAGTATGAGTGAATCATATAAATCTACTGTTCACTCTGTTAAACATAAAAAAATAATAATTTACCTAAAATTGAACTTGAAAAAAAAAATTAGTGATCAATAATTAAATAATTTTAATAATTTGTGAATTTTGGAAAGTGACAAGCGAATGCGTTTAATAGAAGAGCGGTTGAAAAATTAGGTGACACGAGGATATTTTTACTACCAATCCTACCTTTTCGAGGTTTTATTTTCCTAACAAAAATGAATCATGCATTCTCGTTAGACTTCCAAAGGTTAAAACACTAAAATTTGAACAAAATCAGAACTGGGACAAGAATTAAACTAGCAAATATTCGAATAATTTTATTCCTTATATATATATATAAATATATATATATATATATCTGTATGAATGTATGTATATATATATATATCTGTACGTATGTATGTATATATATCTGTACGTATGTATGTATATATAAATAAATAATATATATATATGTGTGTGTATGTATGTATAGATGTATATAAAATGAATAAAATTATTCGAATATTTGTTAATCTAATTTTGTCCCAGTTCTGATTTTGTCAGCTTTTAATTTTGCTAGACATTTTTGGTGTTTTAACTTTTGGAAGTCTAACGAGAATACATGATTCATTTTTGTTTTTAAAAAAAAAAAGACACGGAAAAGTAAGATAGGTAGTAAAAAATATCCTTATATCACCTAATTTTCCAACAACCCTTTCTATTTAGCACATTCGCTTGACGTTATATAGTTATATACGGCAGTATAATCGTTTATAAATTATCGAATTACTAAAAACTTTATTCATTATATATGAATAAAATTCAGAAATTTTCTGATTTTGTTCAGAATGCTGCGAAACTAAAATTATCGGTATGGGATCGCACCCTACGCCTTGGTTTATATGAAGGTACTAAAATTAGGGGGGTTTGGTGTTGGGGGTAGGGAGGGAAGGAGGGAGAGGGCTCATCACCGACTCACTGTGTCAAAGGACGACGCAGGTGGGCCGTTGGGCTTTACCTTCGGGGTCGGAAGTGGACGTCGTCCTGCTCTTGGGTGCGAGGATGGGGCTGGGGGTGGGTGCCCTGGGTGTCTTGGCGTCGCTGGGGTCCACCTCCACGTAGCAGCACTCGTCGCTGCTCTCTCCGGAGCACGCCTCCACGCGCACGGTGCGCACCTCGGGGATGGAGCACGCACCCATGATGCGCGTGTGCTTCGTGCGGACGCAGCCATCCTTGCCCACGTCCGCCGTCACCTGAAACGTCAGAAACTGCAATAATCACCAAGAAGTGTAATAGTTTCAACATTTTACATTTAATAGGAATGTATTTAAACATCAATTTATTATATATCCGTTTAATTTTAGTTCATTTTAATAAATAATTTTGCTTTCATTAATATTAATTCATTTTAATTTTACAAATTGGAAATGCTTTCAATTTTAATTCATTCCAGATCATTTTTAATTTTTAATCTTTCTACCCCTTGTAAAAACAGTTCAGTTCAGCACAAATAATATTAATTTTGAACAATTTTAGATAATCTTAATTTTATTTCATTTTAATTTAAGTACATTTCCAACCCTTTTAATTCATTCTAACTCATTTGAACTTTAATTCACAATCCATCTTAATTATCATTGATTTTGAACTAATTTTAATGCTAATTCTTGTTATTTTATTTTTAATTTTTTATTACTTAGTTTAAAATTTATATCGTTCAACTCATTTTAATTCATGTTAATGGAGATGGTGTATCATAGAAGGCATTATCACATATAAGTTGTCCATAGAGAATTGAGAAACTTTTCTGGTAAGACAAATGGGGAAAAATTGTTTAGTAATACAATGACATTGGTAATACTAATAACAACTATTATAATACAAACATATATTACAACAACATGTCTCACACAAATGTAAACTAACCAAGCGGAATAATATATATTATGTTCTAAGTAATAAAATCATATGAAACTAACTAGATAAACACAAAATATCAGAAATATGAATCCGACAAGACATTTTTTTTTTGTCTGCATTAAGAGCAAATGAATATTTCAGAAATAACTCAATTACCACATTATACGAACAATAAGTTAACTGTATTATAACAATGAAACAATTTATTTAACTTCTCTACAAAACACAAATTAAATAATCGTGTAAAATAATAAAAGTAATGATAAAATAACTGCATGATAGAATACCTTTTCACACATAGACAATATAATTATGACAAGTGTCATTTTAATTATAATCTCATTGAAATGTCTATCAGGCGAACATTACTTTTAATCTAAGAAGCGATTGGTTTTAATGAAAAATATTGTACAATTTCTATCATAGTTTTTGCATTGGATAATTTTCATATTGAATCTTATTCTTCATTGTATGAACTTATATTTAATAACCAACAAATTAGAAAATTTAAATGTTTAATAGATACTAAATAAAATTTTATTTTCAATAATACGCATCATTTACAATAGTTATCGTTTGTTTATAGCTAAAAATAGATCAAATACACAATAAAAAATGCTTCGATATTGTTGTCCTAATGCAGCTGGCAATACAGATAGTTAATCTTTATGCCACATGTAAGGACTGCACCGCTGTTACTCATTTAGCTCTACCAAAGAGCTGCGGACGCGAGTCACACTACCCCCACAACGCTCTACGATCCTATTAGATCGGAACCTACTGTTTAAAGTGGATTCCGATACAATGCAAACATCCATGGCACCGCCGGAATTCGAATCCGGGAACCCGTGGTACCGAGCGCCAAAGCGCTAGCCACTCTCGGCCATTAGGCCCCCCTTCAATATTAAAATATTAGCTTTTGGCAAAAGCTTCAGCTAAACTGTTATGAAAATATTCATAAATTAATTGCATGGTACAAATAATAGTAAATCATAAAATAATATAATATAAAGAAAACATATTCGGTAACACTGTGTACCGTTTTCTTTGTGGTAGGATGAGGACTTTTGTTGGCGCTAACTTTTTCGGGAGACGACTCCTCAAAGCAGGGGACGATGTAATTGACGCGAGGTTCCTCTTCCATGTCGTTGCCCATGGAGTCTCTTTTGGGAGAGCGTCCCGTCTCGATGCCCACGGGGTGGTTCAGGTCGGACAGGGCCTTCTTGCTGGGCCCCGGGCTCGTGTAGCGCTGCTGCCAGCTGTGGGGAAAGGCCAGGCTGGGCGTGCAGGGAGCTGATCGACCTGCAAGGAAACAATACACGGCAGACTGAAATGTTGTTGGAACCTTTTGAGTCGAAATTTATATATTAATTTAATATTATAAGAAAAAGACGGCTAATTTCATATAAGGGTCAGTCAAATGAAAACCTTAACAGATTGAAATATTACCATCATTTTTCACATTAGTTATGCATTTCAATTATAAAAAGAACTATTGGTATTTCGTTTAACTATTTTTTTTCCCAGATTTTGATAGAATATTAATACAGAATATATGACAGAGCTTTAGTTTGATAAAAAATTAATTATTTAATTATTAGAAAAATATTGTATTCAAAGATTTCTAATTTAATGTTCGTTAGGAGATCAGTTCCATAGTGAATCATGTGACAATATCGATGAAAAAATGCCAATCCATGTTATATAGATTGTTATATGCATGATATTTATTACAAAAACATGTTATATGACATTAAACAAAGTAGAGGTGGTTGTTTCCAAAGAATATATTAAGCCGTAAGCCTGTTTATAACATAAATTTGTGAACAAATATATTTAGATATGAATATCAAATAATGTAGTATATATATACAGGATAATTCAGGGGTATGGGACAAACTTTGAGGGGTTGTACAGCTTACTAAAAATACATTTATTTTATATGAATGTATTATGAGAAGCGGCTCATTGAGGCGCGAACACAGATAATCAGCCGCGAAGAGAAAATCATTGTTTATTCATAACAGCATTACAAAAATATCCAATGTTTACAATGAAAACTCAAAGTTGCGACCACCCACAGCGATAAATCTTGTTAGCATTGAAAGAGTGCCAGACGAACAGTTCCAAAGATGCCAGGCATTTCGCGCATGCTTGTAGCCGCAATGAAAGATATCCTTGGTCATTTGATTCCCTAAATCACAGTTGCAAAAATAGAGAAACAATTAATTAGAATGCCCATCGGGGTTTCCTACTAGAGAACTAGAAACTTGTCACGTGATAGCTATGAATTTCGCATCTCAGCGCATCATTTCCGACCCTACGTTCCTATACAAAAAAAGGTATGTTTTAGTATCACCACCAAAGTTTGTTCCATGATCATTCAATCACCGGATCACCCCTGTGTATATATAGTCATCCCAAGTATTTGCATCTAGCATTTCTATATGACCGCCCCAACTTTTATTACAAGTTTTGCAATAGCATGCTCTTTTTTTCTGTAAAAAAAAAAAAAAAAAAAATATTTGTCCAAATTTGCGTTAGCACTTATGTACTACAATTTTTTATTGGCAATTACTGCTTTGACAAATTTGCTTTACCTTATTGCACATTAATTCGAATATTACTTTTAATGTGTATCTTGCTTTTAAAAATTTTATTACAAAATGCTGTTTTTCATTTTTTAGTGCAATTCTACGGTTGGCGGACATATTTATTGTGAATAATCTATCTCTTTATATTGCCACTTCATAGAATTTTTTATAACATAAAACATTGCAGCTTAAAGGACATGCAGCGTAAAATTTCAAACTTTTTAAATATTTAAGCTTTTTTTGAACTAACGCTTGTAACATAATTACAAATATAAAAGAAGGGCTACCCTAAATTAAAAGCTTTGAAATGGCATCAACTCAATTTTAAAAGAAAAAGAATGAATATATTACAATTAATAATAATTTACAATATTCTCAAGTTTTTTTTGCTATAGTAATGATAATCGTTATGTTAATCCAAACGCAATGTTAATGATAATCGTTATGTTAATTCAAACGCAATGTTAATGATAATCGTTATGTTAATTCAAACGCAAAGACAAATTTTCGTTATTTGATATGTGATTAAATTAATATGCCATTTTTAAATATGCCATTGTTTAAGTAAATTATGGAATAAAGCAAGTCATAAATTGAGACATCGAATACTTTTCCATAAAGTTGTGCAACTATTGATAAAGTTATTTAAAATGTACATATTAATAACAAAATATTGCAGATTTTAATTTTTAGCAAAGGAAATAAATTCGTTTCGAGTTCCAATTTGTGTATAGTTTCTATTTTTGCAAAAATAAAAAGGTTATTTTTTTTTTTAACAATAATTTTTGGAAGATAGAAAGTGATTAAAGAAATTTTGAATTCAGATATTTAAAAATTTTTGAAGTATATACTACGTAAATGGGGGAAAATAAGTGATGTCTAAAACTTTACATTTAAAATTTAACATAATATAAAACACCTGATTTCTTTTCAGTATTTCTTTACATTTTGAACAGTAATTTGTCAAGGTAAATGATGTTTTGAATTAAAATATGTTATAGTGGCATGCCTGCTTGTTAAAATATTGCGAATATTTTTGCATTCTAATTGTATTTCTAAGCTTTAAATAAGTGTATATATTTTAAATATATCTATATCTATCTATCTATCTCTCTCTCTCTTTCTCTCTCTCTCTCTCTCTCTATATATAATATATATATATATGCATATACATGTATATAATATTTTTTTTTTTCATAGATTTCCAAAAATATATATGTATTTCAAACAACACATCCGAATATATAGTGACACATAAGTCAATATTTTCAACTTCAGAGTGTAATCCAATGCTTAAATATATATGATGAACATTCCTATTCTATACACTTTGAAGGATTTCTTCTTGATGATTTATTGCAAAAGGAACATATTTATAGCTGCATGCTTGTAATATAAATATTTCCTTTGCAATATACTATTTTATAGCGGCGTGTTTGCATGTTAAAATATTGCCGGAAACAGCTTCTTTTTTAGTGATTCATAAGGCATTTTTAATTACTTAAAATCTGATATTATTTAAAACCTACTATCTTTGCTAAGTAGTCTCAATTCTATACCTCTCTTTGTAAAGCACAATATGTGTGTCTATCTATATTTTTGAAGCATAACAAAATTATACTTTCGTAGCCAATTTTTTTCTTTTGTATTTATTTTTTTATTGGGTGTGTTCTCAAAAAATCACATAAGAATCCTAATTGATATTTTTTATTTATTTAAATAAAATTCTTATTTTTTATTATTACCAGATGGCAATCGCATATATGTTATTGCAAAAAATTACAAATGATAAAGCAGTCACAGCTCCTTTTGTATATATATATATATATATATATATATTACTGTTCCCAAAAAGTAAAACCAATTTTCTATTTAAATTTCTCGGTCATATGGAATATTATTATTATTTTTCTTTTTAGGTTGTTGGTACTGCCCTTGACATCTGTGAAATTTCACGTCAGAATACTCATTAGTGTTGAGTTACGTGTGGCTTTTGGAGAAGCTAAAAGTGATTTCGGCAATTTTTGAAATGTCTGAATTAATTGAGCATAGAACTTGCATTAAATTTTGTTTGCGGAATGAATATCCGTTGAGGAACCATATATAGAATGTTGCAGAAGGCATTCGCTGAGCATTCCTATATCGGAAAGAAATGTTTACAAAGAAGACAGAAAAACGCATTGAAAACGAAGAGCGACCATCAGCCTCCACCGACGAAGCTTATGTCAAAAATCCAATATCCAATTTATTGCTTTGCAAATCTTAAATTTTTCGGATTTACAATTAGAGACCTTGTTGATGATGTTGGAATTTCAAAAGGATCGGTCAATTCTATTTTAAAAGATATTTTGGGCCACAAACGCGTCAAATCTTGATTGGCACCAAAACACTGAATACGCCAGCTCACACTGCATTGTTTTTCCTGACATTTTCGCCAAAAATGAAACCCATATCGTTCCACGACCATCGTATTCACCTGAGTTAGCACCGTTTTAACTATTCCCTAAACTCAAAAGACCACCCTAGGACACCGTTTTAAGTCGATTGAAGAGATTCAACGTGAATCGCCGCGCGTTTTGAAGGCCATCCCTGCTGATGACTTTTTAGCATGCATTGAGGATTGGATAAAAACGTTGGAATAAGTGCATTGTGTCCGAGGGAATTACTTTGAAGGCTATGAAATAAATTTGGAAGAATAAATAAAGAGTTTTTTTGAAAAAATTTAAACTGGTCTTACTTTTTGAACGCAGTAGTATATTTTTACATAATTTTTACTTTTCATGTTTATGGAAATTATGATATTTCTACTTCTGTTTTTTTTATTTTGCTTAGTCTGGCAACATCTGTTCCTGTCTGCTAATATAAGTATAACTCATTTCTGTTCCCTGACTTGAGTATCTTATCATTCATTATTTTTATTCTACCACAGGAGAACATGCAATTGCCATTCGTGCTAAACTTTGTCCTGTTATCCTTCCCTTCCTGAGTTGCATACGTAATCGATACTATACTTTTTTATGTTTTGCCATGAGAAACTAATGATACAAAGGATATCTAATTTTTTAATTTTCTCCCTAGAAGTATTATTAATATATATATTTATATTACAATTATTTTCTCCTGAGAAGTATTTTTTATTTTTCTCCATGTTCGACTTGTTTCAGAAGTTGAGAGTAACTGAGCAGTTAAAACAATGAAAACTCTATCAATAAATATTCTTCATCATATTTTTTCTATGTTCAACCGGTTTTTCTTAGATTTTAGGTCATTTCATAAATAATTGTCATGTGTATGTCGTGTACAGAGAAAATTATGTTTCTTAAGTTATACTTTTTGTAATAAGGATCTTTTGTTAAGTTTATGCTATAATTTGCTTCAAAATAGATATTTTATCAATATAAAACAGCTATGGCATAGTATATACAACAAAAGGATTTCATATTTTTTATATCTGTGTAACAGTTTGCATAAAACAGAAAAATGTTATTTTTAAAAGATGTCCCAGTTGTAAGTGGATATCATTGAATGTAATATAATGGGGGCAATAATATAAATATTAGAAAGATGTTCTTTATATATACACTACTGGCCATTAAAATTGCAACACCAGGAAGAAATGCAGATAACAAAATGATATTTATTGGACAAATATATTATACCGGAAATAACAAGTGATTTAATTTTCAAAGAAATTTGGATGCATAGATCCTGAGATATCAGAACCCAGAACAACCCCTTCTGAAAGTAATAACAGCACTTATACGCTTGGGCATTGAGTCAAACAGAGATTGGATGACATGTACAGGTACAGATGACTATGCAGCTTCAACACGATGCCACAGCTCATCAACTGTAGTGACTGGCGTATGGCGAAGAGTCATTCGCCATGGTCTGGACGTTTTCTATTGGTGAGAGATCTGATGAACACGCAGGCCAGGGTCGCAATCGAACATTTTCCGTGTCAAGGAAGGTCCGTACAATACCGGCAACATGCGGTCGTGCATTATCCTGCTGAAACGTAGGATTTCGCAGGGCTCGAATAAAGGGTAGAACCACGTGTCGTAACACACCAGAAATGTAACGTGCTTGTTCAAATTGCCGTCAATGCGAACAAGAGGTGACCGATACTTGTATCCAATAGCACCCCATACCATCACGCCAGGTGATGGGCCAGTATGACGATGACGAATGCACGCTGCCAATGTGCGTTCACCACGATGCCGCCAAAAACGGATGCGGCCATCTTGATGCTGTAAACAGAACCTGGATTCATCTGAAAAAATGACATCTCGCCATTCGTGCGCCCAGGCTCGTCGTTGATACAATATGTAAGATGTATTGCATGTAATCTTTTAAGAATGTTTTTTTATTTTTATTTTTAAATTAGTTTTTTCAAAAATAGCTATACTTCTGTACCATTTTAGTTTTTTTTTTTACAAAATTATTGTATATCTAGATTTTTAATTCTATAAATGTCTAATTTACTGTAGATAATATTGAAATGAGCTAAGGGATGTTTGTTTTATAATAATATTAGTTGCTGAAATGTCGTCGTTAAAATATTTTTAATTTATTATTGATAATTTTTTTTCTTCTTTTAACTCATATGAATAATTTGTTAAAAGTTTATTTTTTGTATAACATCGAATCGATTTTTAATGTTTATAAGAATTTGAAGCTTCTAACTCTCTTTGAGAAAAGATACATCAAACTTGACAATTTTTTTAACATTGTCGGTATAAAATTACCATGAATCCCAAAAAATTAGATAAAGAAATAAATAAATTATCATCTTCTATGTGAAAATATATTTTTCATTAAAATTTGAGTTAAAAATTTATGCTGTTCACCAGTGAAGTTCCACGAGCGTCCCCTGGAGTGAGGGATCTTGGAGGGCGAGTTTCGAAAGATGTCGTGCTTGGCAGACGATTGCTGGATGGAGAGGACGGCCTTCCTCGCGGACCACAGTTCCACGATTCCCTTCAGTTCTCGGATGATCTCAGCCCTTCTGGGTGCGGAATTGAAAGTGCCTTCCCCGGTCGCAGAACGTCTGTTGGGGAAACAAAACGAAATCGATAAAACAGAGATAAAGTATAGGTAATATTTAATAAAAAAAAAAAGAGAAATATGTGTAATTAAATACACTGTTGATTTGGGTAATGGCAACTTACATTAATACATTATGTGTAGAATACACGTCCTGCAATTCATTTTTGGCTTGTAAGATATTTCTTTGTTTTTTGTTATTTTGATTTTAGTCTGCGTATTTGTTACTAAAATCTTTCAAGAAACACTTTTATAGGAAGAGCTTGAAAATTTTGACCTTAGCTTTCAGCAATCTTTTAAAGTCTATGAACTTTTATTTGTTTTATAAGTTTCCAAGTTTACGTGTATATTGGGAGGACTGTACGTATAGGATTTTGATTACATGAAATTCCGAACTCCATGTACATTATAGTAGATATGAAAGTCACCCGTTGTTTTCCTTTCATATTAAGTATTAGAATGGTACCGGATTTACCATATATGGGTTTTTGAATTACAATATTGTATCATTCTTTTTTGAATATTCTGTTGAAATCTTTGGAAAATTTCCGTACCTTCCCACCTCCAGAGACACGATGGTGGTCTTTGTCCTGCCTGTGGATCCCGTGGGACTCGTGCAGGTATTGTCTTATGTAGGCGACCGGCCACACCACGAAGCAGGAAGCCATCCCGGGCTTGGCCAGACCCACTCCGTGACTGAAGATGGCCAACTGCAAATCGCCGCTCATGCCCAGGCGTTGAGAGTCCTCCGTGGGGTTTACGGACACCTGGAAGATCTCCCTCGCAAAGGATACTGCAAACAGAAATAAAAATTTCAATAATGATTGGATACACAAAGATAAAAAAAAAATTGAACGTTATCTTATTATTTATACTGATGTTCAGTTTCTTTTTTATTTACAATGGTAAAACAAAATTAAAGTTTGAAAATGATATTAAATTGTTTATTCTTGCATTACGCTCTTAAGACTATGGTGGTTTTTTACGGCCTTTAGAATATTCAGCAAAATATTCTAATTTTTTTATTTACATTAATTTATTTGATGTATTTATTTTTCATTGCGTTATTTATTAAACTTTTTATTAATTTTTAAAAGCTTGTTAGCGGAAGAATACAACTCTTACCGTGTTATCACAGTTTGGAACGAATAGCCCCAGAAGTGGCCTTCTTGGATTCGCATCTTCCAATAATTCCTTTAAACCTTCCAAAACTGCCAACAAATTTCTTTCAGTTGTTGTAATACATGGAAATATTCTTTCCAAGTTCAAAATACGCGGCGTAACAGCTGCTTATCCCCGTCCAAGGCTTTAGAAAATAATACTTTTTTTTTTCAAAATCAATAAAAAAACTCGAAACATGTTTAGACAATTCGTTGGTTGCATTTAACTATCTATATATTTTGAACTCTAAGGGTTCTTCTCCTATTCAACATGTTGTGAATTTGTAAAAAGACCTTCATGAAATATTTAATACGAAACCCTCATATAGTCTGCAAATTAATGGATACAATTTCTAGAGCTTTAGTCCCAGAAGAAGGAAAATATTAATGCCGATTCAATTTATATAAGCTCTATATTTTAAAGATAGTCATAGCTGACTGTCATTCAAGTTAGAAGATTCGTTGATCAATTGTTAATTGCTTACTAAAAACAAAATGTGTTAAATCTTTTTTATGATCCTTTAAAAGTTGTGTAAAAGTAAGTAATTTTAGTATGTAAATAGCCGTAGTAATTTTAAAAGTAAATCCCTATACAAAATGGAACTGGCTTCTTAAATATTACTGTACAAATGTATGTTATAATAAATATTTATATTAATATTTGTAAATAACTTGTAAGACATTTTTTTTTATTATAGATTATTTTTAAATTCCTGGAATAAATTGAAATCATTCTGAAATAACGATAGAAATACAGAGAAATTTCTAAGTGTTTTCTTTTTATTACTAATAAAATGCATTTATTTTAAAATGTTTATATTTTTGTGTTTAAAATTGAAGACTTTTACATAATCTTCTCCCTTATACTAACAAAGGTATTTCAGAGTTAAAAACATTATAAAAATGTTATCAAGAATTCGAAACTCAAAAGAAAAGTAACTCTTGGGAAAAATACAATTTGCTTTTAGGTTTACTTTAACTGTTAAAATAAATGGAGTAATCAAAAAATATATTCTCAGAACAGAAAAGTAAACTCTTAATCCGAAATAAAACAGAGAAGTCCTTTGATGGCTGAAATCTTAAAGAATTTTAATAATATCCTTGTTATCCATACAGAAATAAACTTCTATATTATTTTAACATGATAAAGTTCATCTTGGGTTGCTTAGCATGCATTATAGCTAGCACAAATATGCATGATATGCACAAATATGCATGATATGCACAAATATGCACTTTTAATTTAATAAATGTTTTAAAGATGTATGTTTAACTAAACATATGATATATATATAGATATTTTGCAAGAAAACATGATTTCAGAATTCAATTATTAGCGTTATGGCAGAAAAATTATTTTGAACGAGATTTTTTAGGGGAGATTTTTTAGGGGAGATTTTGTATACATTTAAAAATAATTTATTTAATTTTCTTCGATAAACTTTCCATGTCTCATTTAAAGCTACTTAAAGTGAACAATTAGTAAAATATATTTCGCTGAACTTTATTAAGTTATCTATAGAAAAGAAAATACATTTATCTTTTTAGAGAAAAAATAATAGTAAATATTTATGGAAATAAAATTAATATTGCATTTTAAAAAATTCAAGATTCTGTTTTGAATGCAAATAAATAATTTTATGTTGTAAATGTGTATTTAGAAAAGAAAATGAAATACATAAATTGCATTTAAATTATTTTTTTAATGCGTAACAGCAAAATCGAAACAGCTAAAAAAATTTAATAAACTAAATATAGATATGTTATTTTATAAAATATTATTTCAATGTTTTCATATCTATCTTCTGAAAATGCAGCTCTAAAGCAAATATCTAATATCTTGAAATTTCCACACCATATATGTCCTGTCAGTACATACAAATGACTGGCGATACGTATATGCAAAAAATGAGCTATATTACATATAGCTCATTTTTGATGGAACTCGAGTTTCATCTAAGTATGCCACCAGCAGCCCATCAATGGGCAAAGTGGGGAAGACATAGATTTCTGGGAGAACCTTTAGGGTAACTGCCCACATTTGTATGCTATACTGGGAAAAACATGAAAAATCTCAACAGACAGCCTGATTTCCGATTCTAGGTGAGTTAGATGTTGTCAGAATCATCATGAAGTCTGCTCATTTCTGAAATCAGTAACTGCAATGGATACAACTAGTGAATTCAAACCAGAACTCTCCTGTACGCTAGTCTTGTACGTCACTATGTCACAGTGTATATTCTAATACTTGAATTTTTTATTCGTCTGTTTAAAATATTTAAAAAATAAATAAATGACAAGCTCAATTAAATGAAGATAACTTAAAGGTGAAACGTATTGTCAAAATTTAGAAATAATTTTTATGATAAAAACATTTGAATTAAGTGCATGAATTTTGTTTTAAGTTACGAAACCTCATATGACAATTCCTCCATTTTTTATGAATTTTTAAATCATGTATTGACTTTTTTTCATCAATGCATACAGTTTTATATAAAAATTAAACTATAAAATAGCATATAAAAAGAAACACGTTTATCGATGTCTTAAAATACAATACTCATAATATAAAAGTGGGAAAAATGCTGGACTTAAATTTAATTTTTTTAAAAAGTGTTCATAATTTTTAATAAGTAATGTTAATTACTTACTAAAAATTAAATTACATAAATGTTAAAATTTCAGTTTAACTCTAATAAATATTTCTTACCACCATGAATGATATTTATTTTAAAAATTTAATCAAATAGTTATATACATAGATAAAGTTATATACATAGTTATATACCAAAGAAGATCATTACTTAAATATTTAAATTTTCTTTTTCTGACGACCAGCTTTTATTTCAGGTTTGAAATGTATCCGTATTCAAAACATCTTATTTATTTTTCATCAGAAGAGTGTATTTATGAATGTTTCTCTTAAATAATATTCGCATATGCTAAAATAGCTTTTCAGTTGAGCATTATAAATAAATATATTTACTATCAGAATTATATCTATGCAGTCTAGACAGCGTTTGATTTAAATCTGCAACAAGAGTTATTTTCAGAATGCTGTCAGCCAAAAGTCGGTTCAAACTGATGCTAACTCATTGATCTGATATTTTGAAACAGCTGATTTTACACCTCTTATGCAATTCTGATTTCATTCATATTTATTCAAAAATATGCTTCTAGAATTTCATTTAAAATTCTTTATGAAATGAACTTTATATTCAAATATATTTAATTGTTCACATAAGGTTCATTATTTAGAATGTTAAATTATTATAGAAAATAAAGCTTTTAAATGGCAAATTTAAGTTATTATCAGATATAAATATATTATTATCAAAATAAAATATTTTTAATTAAAAAGGAGTATAAAGATTTCATGTGTATCAAACTCATGTTTAAACAAGAAGATGATGAAGTCATTATATTATATGGCATTTTATATTATGAATATTACATTTAATTTTAGCGAAAAAATTTTTTTTTGGAATAAAAATAAAAATTAATTATTTATTTAGAGAATTAGCAATATTAATGCTCTGATCTTTTTAATATCTCCTTTTCGGCTTACTAAGGCATATAAGTATAGCATATTATATATTAAGACACTATTAGTTTTCTATATCATTTGACCTTTGTTCGGTTTTCTATAATGTGGGATCAATGTTTCTTTAATGTTATTGTTGTTGTATATGAATGTCAGGCACTTTTACTGTCCTCCACCGCTAAAAGAATAGAAATGTAGCATAATAACAAATATGAGAAGATTTCTACACTATGTTCATATTGTGCCACTGCAGTTTTAAAAAGACACCCTCAAAAATAGCACCTGGGATGGAACTGCTTCTCAAGATCGAAGAAAGGATGTCTGGCTTACAGATGTACTATGTCTTTCCTCGATATAGGCTTGGAGAAACGCAGTAGATTCTGAATTAATCAGGAAGCACCTGATAGCAGAAAGGATGCTACACTCATATTGTGTTACTGTAATTTTGAACGAACGCACTCAAAATTAGCATCTAGCAGGGAATTCTTCATCACGACTAAAAACGGATGTCCACCTACAAATGTTTTGTGCCCATCTCAAACTCAGACACGGATTCCTTAGGTTCACAGTTATTCTCCGAATTTTAAACCAACTTTCTTTGGTATATGAATTCTACCCGCTATTTCTCTTCAGGCCACCAATCTTTCTGCCGAAACATTAACTATATCATATCTAATTTTAAAATTAATTTTGAATTTAGGACATTTAATAATTGGTCCCATTTATTTTTAATAGGACATAATAATGCTAATATTGAATATGATTTTATTTAGATAAATATGCTTACTATAGGACCAATAATAAAAATTTTTAATTTTTTTTGCTAAAAATTTAATGAATTAAAAAAATTTTACTCAAAATATAAAATAGTTACATATTATAATTTATATAGAGACATATATTTGGTTAACTTTATTCACATTGCATTTGATTTGTTTCATTTCACGTGCTGCTGGCTTAAAAAATTAAATACAGTATGTATTTTAAAAGAATATAAATAAATGAGTATTTTTAATTGGGCGTAGAGGAGATTAAAAACTGTGAGTAGGGAATTAGAAGAAACGTATAAACATTGAAAATTGGAATTTCTATTCAAAATGATGAATATATTATAGAGAAACTCATCTTGTGACAAAGGTGTAACTTGTGCAACTAGTGTCAAAGGAGAGCTTAGGTTTGAATCCGCTGGAGGCTTTCACTGCACTCACTGCTTTTGAAACGATGAAACAATGTCAGTTGTATCAATGTGTGTATAACATCTCGCTTCGATATTCGGGCTGCCTGATGAAAGTTTTTCGAGTTTTTCTAACAGATACATGACAACTAAAAAGTTCTCCTGAAAAAATTAATTTGGCACTTCCCTCCGTCAACATGCGCTTGGTCTATTCATGGTACACATGAGATACTATACCGACTCCCCCCTCACCTTCCTAACTGGTAGGGGTTATGTAGCCTATATGTACGGGAATGAGGTGTAGAATAGAGAAAGAGAAAAATGGATGAGGAGATTCGGTGATGATTAGACAACATGTGCAAGAAAGCTTGCACGTACTTTTATAATACTGTTTATCAGACTGTTTGGCGAGACGGTTGTGGGTTATGCATAAACTATAAAATGCAAAATGCTTTGCATGTGCAAAAATACGATGCATTTAAATTTGCAATAAAAGCTGTGCATTCATATGTTTAAGTCTTCTCAGAAGGCTTATACATGTAAATATGCCACATTTAAATAAAAAACTTTGTTACGACTTTTTATATTAATTTTTTTTTTTTTTTTTTAAAGGAACTGAACAAATTCCTGTCACATCTTGTTGAGGTATACAGAGAACACAAACAAAAACAAAAAAACAGTTAACTGTTTTTAAAAAGTATTTCCACATTTTAAGCTTTTAAAGTATATCAAAACACATAAAAATCTTATCAAAGATCTGGTTATCTGATCTGATTCAGGAACAGAAGTTTATCTGATGATTAATACAGAAAAATAAAGATTGAATAAAACTAAATCTACGCTTCTTATAAGTATTACTTTATTATAAAATGCACGTCAATTTGCTTATCACTATGGATCGGATTGAATATTATACATTAGAGCGAAGTTTATATACAAAAAAAATAATAAAATTAGAAATAAACAGGAACTCAATTTTTTTATTATTATTATTGTACAAAATAAAATATCTATAAGCATGCTAAAAATATTTGTTAAAAATTTTAAAAGCATTTTTTGGTCTAAATTTATGCTGTTTAAATAAAATTGCACCCTTATTGCATTTAAAAGAAATTTGGAAAAGTCCTTAATTAACCAATGTTTAATTTGTTTAACAGTAGATATTTTTATGTTTGATTTTGCTGGTATGCTAATCTTGATATTTTTCCCTTAATTCAATGACTTTTGAAAATTGAAAATAATTGTTCATACAAACGTGTGTTATCGAATAAAGTTGAAATGAATCTAATTTCCCATAAAACTTTGAAAATAAATAATCACAGAAATAAGCAAATCCCATAATCTATTTCTGTTATATGTTTTAGGCTAACAAGTGGTGTTTTCTTATCGTCATTGGGTTAAGTTTGTGCCCATAATATTTATCAAGGTGTTAGGATTTAAATTTGAAATGAAAGTGACAGTTACCGTTGACCACGGCTATCATAGTTCAAGGTTGTTTGCTCAAATTCTATCTCTTGTTCAAATTCGGACCACTGAAGCAAACATATGTAGAATTTCAAAGTCTTTGTGGGTCGTGGACATCTTATTTTGAAAAGTGTTTGGCGTGACTGATCTATAAGGCGTGTTTATACATTTCTGTAAAAAATATATGTAAACAAAGATAAGAATTTTATTTCCTATTATGCTCAGTCTGGTATTCTTTTTTGTCAGAATGTCATATTATATTGTTCCTAAAATAAAAAAAAAATTTGATTTTGTCTCACTCCTCCATTCCTTTCATGTTTTGGGATGTCGATTATATATATATGATTTTAGTGGTGATTTTAGCATTTAATTGGAATAGACACAATTCAGGTTTCCTTTTTATCTAGTGTAAAGGAGTAGATTTAGAGGTAGGACTAGTAGCCTTATCTTGAAGGAACTTAACACATTGGTGATGGTTTAAATAAAATAATCTAATGTCTTCTTTGAAAATATATGTACAAAATATTTATAATAATAGTTCGAGTAAAGTTAGACACGTTTTTTATTTCTTTTATTTTAAGTTTTTTCATTATAAGAGAATCTAGTATATACAGTTATAGATCCTTCAGCAAAACTTCCTTTTCTTCTAAACCAACATATTAAGTCTTTTTCGGTAGTTAATGGATATTTTCCCATTGAAATCAGATAAATATAGTATATCCAAGTCTCATTAATTAATTGCACTTACATATTTCATTTATACACTTGTCAAATAATTTTCATATATATATTTTTACCTAATAAACATATTTTGACATTGGCGAGTGGAAACCTTTTTATTTTTATTTTGTTTTGAAGGAGTTTTAAGTCGCATTTAAAAACTTTTCTTTAAAATCCCTAGAGAGTTGTATGAAGATTTGGCGATAGCTCTGTGGAAATTGGATTTTCTTTAAAACAAGAAGTGTGAATTTAGATGTAATAATAAGTGCACATACTGTTATTGATTATGCATTTTATACATTTTTCCCAGTCAAATGTAAACTAAGATGTTTATTTCTTTTTTATTAACTATGCATTTGTTTTATGTGTATAAATATAAAAACCATGCTGTCCACATCTTTTTTCTAATATTCGAATAAGATTGTTTCTTTTCGTAATGCGCAAAATATACCACTTCGTTTCATTGTTTCATTTAACTGCATTTTCAATCAAAGAACACTTTCAATGATGCAAACGATAATTAAATTTTATTCCTAAATGATGCCATTCGGTGTTTTATTATTCTTTTAAATTTAATTCATAGAGATATTCAAAATCGTTACACACATCTAAACACCCTCTGTGCTTCAAAGCAAATGTAATAGATATTACAAGCAATAATTATATTTTTATTTTATAGGGTTATATAGCTTATTGCAAGCTTCTGTGTTATAATAGAATTTATAAAAATATATATTAGTTTATAATAAGACAGCATGGAATATGGTCAACATGTCATACTTTTAGTGAATTAAAAAACTAAGGGTAAAAGAATGTTATTTCAGGTGTAAGTATATGAAATGGATAATGTCGGAGTTTTATGACTAATGCCCTTTTTCAATTCCTTCTATTAGCTCAAACTCTCCCTATATATATATCTTGTTCAAATTTTCAATCGTTCATAAAATACTTGTTATTCATCCACTCAACTTCAAATACATTCTTTTGAACTTGTAATGGAGGACACTTGATATTAATACAGTTTTTTCAAATATAAATTTAGTAATTAAATTTAATTAATTAATTTTAGTTTTTTTAGATTTAAGTTTCCTATATCTACCAAAAGACGTCGCCAGATAAAATTAAAAAAATAAATGAAAATTATTTATAAAGGACTTTCTGCAATATAGTGAAAAAAAGTAGGAATTGACATTAAAATTTTTTTTTTATATTACTTGTTAAGTAAAACTTCAGATATTCTCTATAATATGAAACTATACAATTTAGAATTCTGAAAGAGGAAACAATCATTCTCTAATATTACCGATAAAAGCCACTGAATTTTCTTTGAAAAATTGCACTGATTTCCATTATTTATTTGATTGTAACACAATATATGAAAACAGTTTGAAGCAATATTCTAAAATGCTGTTAAGATTTTTTTTAATATACTATCATAACAGCGTTACTGTAAATTACCATAGTGTCTAAATTTATAGTATAGCTCTCAAATATCGTGTCGGGATATTGAGGCTCACAAATAGCGTATTAGCTTACTATTTACCTTATAGTAAATTTAGGATGGAAATTTAAAGAGTCTGTAATTGAAAGCTTAGTAGTTTATTTCTCCATATAAATTCATATCAATAAACCCTTTCTTATATATAGGTCTAGTTAAAATTCAATATTTATTCGTTTCCAAGAGTCGAAAATTTGTTTGAAATTAACAATAGAAACGCTAATTTTAAAAACAAAGATGCAAAGTATACTTTTACACCATATCAAATTTTAAAATAGGTGTGCATGATTTTCACAAACGACATTTTAAAAAATTTCATGTGTGAATATAAATACAACTTAATTGATATTTAAAGCTATTGAATGCATAATTATTTTCATGAATTATCAAATCCAAGAAAAAATTTTTATTTTCCATTTAGGAATGTAACGAATAACTAACCGAAAATTAATCTATAGAGGGCATTGGCATGAGGAAAGACTTTCAGAAGTAACAGCTCCGTATTTGCTCATCGTATGGGAAAAATTCGTAAACCTACCAGAAATCACATTGACTTTAAGGAAACCTTTTAGAAATGTTATAATAATCGTCGTCGAGTTGCCTAATTTCTTTTTTTTTCTATGAAAGTAAGTGACTGCAACACACACCACAAGGGAATTTAAACCTGAACTCTCCCGCATAATAGCTTAAAACATTTTCACCCTGCTATGAATCGGGTGGTTGCTTTTTGCGAAAATTAAATTAGATTTCATTAAATTTCGATCGATTTTATCGTACTTATCTCAGAAAGGTGTATTTCTAATTAAAAATAACATTTAAACCCTTGACAGCCCATCTTGTTTGACGGCTAACATATTGAAAAACATTGTTAGATTTCCTTGACTGCATCTAATAAAATTCGCTCGCTCACAGTCTCCGAGGTAATTAACCGGGAGAATACTCAGTGCTTTCTCCAATCCAAGATTTAATGAAATTTTCTTGGAGGAGATTTAAAAAAAGTAGCACGAGATACTAAGTGAGAGTTGGCTTATTTAATTATCGTATTTTTATTCAGTTGCTAATGCATTCGATTTCTCCAAGTGTCGAAGGAAAAAAGAATTGTAAAAAAATATGAATCAAATCCAAGAATTCCGTGTTTGCATACTCAACTAATTATTTTTCATTGAATTGCTTGAGTTTTTGAATTAGATTTTTTTTTTTTCTAAAATCCTTAGTTCAATATTTATTTCAACTGTTTTCTGTGTATGTTTAACTTAAGAAATTTTATACATTTTCTGCATTCAGCCGGCTCTAATTAACTCGTATCTCATATTTGTATATTTTCCAAACGCAATGCGTACATTTGAGCTGAAAATATTTCTTAACAATTTTGTTGCCTATCTCGAGCCTGCTTATAACGTGCAGTGCTGTCTCCGGCCAATCACGCGTTCGTGAGGGAAGAGCTGCACCTCAACATTTATTTAGCGCTATATGTCGGGGTATATGTTAATCGCCATTGGCACTATATGTTAAGTGGCGTAAATGTTAGAAGCTAGTTGTAGCTTTATGATTTTATGATATTTTTGATTTTACATCTTTATTATTTATTAAACTAAAATCTTGTAATATGAGTTGTAGAGACAATAGTGTAGCAGAGACTTCACGCTCCCCCCTTCCCCCAAAAAAAAAAGGCAGTATAATAAGCCTATAAGAGACGATGACATTGCAAATGTGTTTGCTGAACTTTCGGAAGAGTACACGAAAGGTTATAGAAAGCAATTTATATTAGATTTATGCCAATCATTTCCCAGTATTGACGTAATATGTTATTGTAATGAACTTTTTATATTAGATATTATAATAATTTATATTAGATATTATTATTAATAATTTATTTATATTGATAAAATATCTAACAAAATGAATGCATTTTATCACTTATTATTATTTTGTTTTATTTTTACACATCACGCTCCATCGCATAATGTGGTTTTTAGAAACTAATTTCTCCATTGCCTAGCAAGCGCAGTTACATAATTAAAATATTCTGTCAGAAAAAGCCTAAAAGTAATCAATATGATATAGTGGTTCGAAATCCCCTTTAAACCGTAGGTACCGGTCTAATATGATTGAAGTACGTTGGGCGTAGGTCATATCATTCCCTGACCTGTAAAAAGAAACCAACTCATGCTTCGAAATCTGCCAATAGGCAGACAGTCTTGGACCACCACAGGGCGTTTGCGAAAATCAATCAATAACAATCAAGAAGAAATCAATACAAAGAAGAATACAATCAAGAAGAATACAATCAAGAAGTATACAATCAAGAAGAATCAATCAAGAAGTATACAATCAAGAAGAATCAATATGATACACATAATCATGCTTTATTACCACTTTTCATTTATATTCGTTGTAAGCAAGTCTTGTACTGAGGAAAACCCATTTCTACGGAAGGGGGAGGGTAATAAATATCAACACAACCTCACTTGACCCGCAGCGCAAGTGTTGATATTGGATCACAGCAAGTATTTGGGACTCATTCACATCAGTCTAAGGCGAACATGAGTTAATTTGTGATGAGCACGCTTGGCAAAAATAATGCTTTCCTGATTTCATGTAGTTTTTTTTATAGATATTCGGAAAAAAAACGAACTAATTCTAATCCGAATTTGGCTTCGATCCAAATAACTATATTTATAATTTTTTTTAAATAATAAATAATTAAACAAAATTCCAATAAACTAATGAATCAGAGCTTTCAAAACATGCATAGGAAAGTTTAGGAAAGTTGTACTTTGGAGTCTGAATTCGAATTCTTAATCCAAAGTTTGGCGTCGACTATTCAGAAGTATATGATAAATGTATTTAAATCATAAAAAAATTCAATGTTATTGTGAAATAAACAAAAGTAACTTTCATGTTTTTTTTGGTTTGTTGACATTTCCTTCGTTTTATTCTAGTTTTTGTACTGTACAAAATCCGTATTGCTGCTAAAAAAATTCTAAGTTATCAAAAAAAAAAAAAAATAATAATAATAATAATAATAAATAAATAATTATTTGCTATAATACATATGCCTTATATAAGCCTTTTAAAATTTTATATTCAAAATTTCCAAAATTAAACAATTTATTTACTACTCATATATAAGAATTATTAATTGCAAATTAAATATAATTATATTAATTAATTGTTTTAAAGAAACACTAGCATCAAAAGTGTCTAGACACATAAACCAGTCAGCTATAAATTTTCCAAATACAAAATGTTGTAGAAATTTCTCAATTGCTATTCCATAAATTAATTTTAATTTTTAAAACGATATTTTTGATTCGAAAAGTATAAATCATTATATTATAATAAGTTTTTAATTTTTTAACTATTTAAATTAAGCCTGTAAAAGAATTTGAATAATAGGAATTTATTTGAAAATTTAACCATTTAAATTTTTCTTTTAGAACGTTAAAATCATTTGCTAACAAATTATTTAAAATAGTAAAACATATTATTTGTTCTTTGAATTATAATATACTATAGGAATAGAAATTATTCTTTATTAAATGAGAAATGGAAAAAATTATATCCAATAATAAGTATAATTACATATGTTACACGAGTGCAATGAGATAGATGATTGATCCTAAACAAAAAAAGAATCCATTTCTTTTGGGAAATCCAAATTCTATTTTCCTGCATTCTTCCAGGGTGTTTGCGATTTGCTATTCGATGGCGTCATAAACAAAAATAATGGACAACAACGAGGGCAGAAATAATGAAAAAATAACAAGGAATGAGTTTAAGTTGTCCCCTTTCTATTATTTCGCTATAGCCCTTGGATGTTTTTCGTCCGGAAAAGGAAGAATATATACCCAACAGGGCACTTCATACACCGAGTAGGACCATTCAATAAAGAAAGTAATCATTTTTTCTTTCTTTTCGAATGGAATTCCATACCCATTCACTTCGGCACTTTTTGTTTCAATTCTGCGAAAAAAGGAATCTATTACATTCTTTCTTTTTTGTCGTAATCCTCCAGAAAATATTTATTTTAGGACATTCTTATCATGCATTCAGTTTATTTTGAAATAAAACACATTTTATTACAAAATATTTTTATCAATAATATCTAAACTGATATATATATATATTAATTATAATCTGCTTCTATCCCAGAAAAATCTTATTTTCTACATTGTTTAGCTGGATTAATAAACTAGTAATATTTCTAGAAGGAATTTTTACTTCAAGATACACATTTAAAAACAAAATTCGTTTCCTAAGGATGTTTTTTTTTACTATTTCATGTCATTAACTACAAAATGTCAATATTTTGAATCCTAAGGGTTTCGCTCCAAGTTGTGGAGCATAGTAAATAAAAAGTTTTTTTTCCATATACACATCTTTAGAATAATATCACTAATAAGTAATATGTCAAAAATAAATTTTTATTTTAAGAAACACATTTACAAAAATAAAATTCGTTTCCTAAAACAGCATTT
This sequence comes from Caerostris darwini, assembly GCA_021605075.1. NCBI lineage: Eukaryota > Metazoa > Arthropoda > Arachnida > Araneae > Araneidae > Caerostris > Caerostris darwini. The sequence goes on from BPLQ01014475.1 coordinate 181,618, forward strand.
CTTTTTTTCACCATTTCGTCTTATTAATTATTTCATGTTGTTAACTTTGAATCTTAGGGTGTTCGTTTAAACATGTGGTGCAAAATAAATAAAAAGGTTTCTTCTACATACAAATCTATAGGTTAAAATAAATAGGGTACTTTTTAATAATAATATAGGGTACTTTTTAATATTTTTAAAAGGATTTTTATTTTAAGAAACACATTTACGTAAAATGAAATTCGTTAAGAAAAGTTTTTCTTTCCTTTTTTACCATTTCCTTTTATTAATTATGCCTCCCTAGTTTGAATCCTAGGATATTCTTTCCGAATTTGTAACAAAAGGAATAATCAAATATCTTCAATGTACAGAGCTCATTAAGTATTTCTTACCCAGCCATGAATAGCACATCTCTAACTAGGAAAAAACACCGTCATTATTTTGATATTAGATGGACTATATCTTATATTTTAAATATTATTTAAATTACTTCTATTAGCTCACACTTTCCCTATATATATATATCTTGTTCAAATGTTCAATCGCTCATGAAATACTTTTTATTCCTCCACTCAATTACAAATATACATAGTTTTGTGTACTTGTAGTGAATGACACTTGATGTTAATACAGTTTTTGCAAATATTAATTCATTCATTAAATTCAATTAATTAATTTTTAGTTTTCTTAGATTTAAGTTGCATATATCCACCAATAGATGGCACCAGATAAACTTTAAAAAAATGAATGGAAATTATTTATAAAAGACTTTCTGCAATAGAGGGGAAAAAAAAAGAAGGAATTGACTTTTTTTTTTTTTTTTTATATCACTTGTTTTGTTTTCTGTAGCGAATGGCTTAGAGGAGACCGCGCTGTGTTCCAAAAAATAGGGCAGCCGTACTCGAAACTGAACATGCCGAAATGAAAATGTTCGTGTTTGTGAAGGAGATGGTCTTACAACATAGAATGTCAACCAGTTAGAAATCTGAGTGAACAGAGGATCATACTAATGACTAACTGGCATTGCACTACGTGAGATTTTAATACTTGATCGAAACTTACTCAATACTTTAGTACTAAAAAGTAATTATTTATAATAATAATGCATCAGTGTCTAAATTGATTCTAACGACTGATTTAGATCTGCATTGGGAAACATACATAGTTTATAGTGAGTCAAGTAAGTTTTTTATAAGGATGATACGAATAATATATTTGACGAGAATATATTACCTTTATACTTCTACATAAAGGTAATATATAACAAGATATTACACATAAATTTATTAACATATTATATTTTTATACGTATGTTCTTAATTAGAAATTCATAGGACATTAATTAGTTCATTAATTCTAAGAATTTAATTAGGACTTTCATTAATTCTAGTTCTTTAAAGTGAACTTGTAGCTTAGTTGAGGACATTCGTTATCTATGAAGAGGAAATCATTTTTCTATCAAGAATGTAATGTCCAAAAATGCGTGGAAAAAAAAAGAGGTAAATGAAAGAATGCCTCAATTTTAACTTTAAACAATCTTAGTATAAAAAGACTGTGAGTTTTATTTCTGAGCATTTCTGTTTTGAAATGCTGTTACTTCAGAGCTTGTTTATGGTTACTGTTTATTATTGTATTTGTAACATTGCTTCACTATGTATTGTTTGTGGACAATGCAGTAACCAATTTAACCAATTGCTTCACCATGTATGGTTTGTGAACAGTGATACTTTAGTATATACTTAAGGCTATTGAATTCGGTTTATGTCATTGGTGATTAATTGCTTCTTTGTGCATTGTTAACGACTATTGAATGTTGAGGAATTCCCGCGTGAAAAGAATTTGGTCGACTTTCTTCCAATAGAATATGATAGCATATGATGAATTGAATTTAGAGAGAGGATTTTAAGTGAGAGCGTTCATCAAAAAGATATAGATCAATTATGGAACAAAAGAGAAATATACTATTTTGATGCGTGCAAAAAAATAATGCTAAAAATTTAATTTTTATTTAATTTGGTTAGGAAAAATAACTGTTTATTACAATATCAGATCCTCAGTTATATTTTATATTACTCAATAACTATTATTTTATTTTGTGCATTTATAAATTTTATTGTGAGAAAGGGATTATTATGACTTTTATTGTTCTGGCAAAAATGGTAAGAAGAACAAAAGAAGCTAAGTATTCTTTATATAGAAGATTATAGAAAATAGAAATAAAATAGCATAATTTATTTTTTGTATTACTTATTGTAAAAGACTGTGAAAAGTACCATAGAAAAGGCTTAATTATATTCTATTACCATGCGTTATGCAGTGTGCATATGCGTGTTGTTGATGCATATCTTATAAAATCCTTTGAATAAGAATTGGTAAATGATAAAAAATTCCGTTACAATTTCTCATGTCAAAATTCCAAGTTGTTAGCCCACCTGTTTAGTTTTCCTATATATACCTGAAGAATGAATGCTATTTACTTAAAAAGTATATAGTAAATATGTTGCATAATAAAATAATTTTAATTATATACTAAAACACCTAATGTATTCGAAATTTGTAAAACTTATAAAATAAAATTTGTAAATTTGTAAATTGTATTATTACAATTTTTTATAGAAATAATTATTGGATTTTTATAAAAAAATGCTAAATAATAATATGTAAAAACAAAAATATTTGAAACATTTTTTTATTGAAATAAATATTTTTTTAAATGAATGAAATATTTATGTAACAGTTTAATTATTTTTGGCATAATACCCGATGAAATAACACAATACCGAATATAAAATTTCAATGAAATATTTATGTAACAGTTTAATTATTTTGCCACAATACCCGATGAAATAACACAATGCCGAATATAAAATTTGAATTACAGTCTTAAACTAATTACTATAAAATATTGCAATATCTGTTTCGTTTTTTTATAAAATAGTCAAGAAAGGACCATATGCCTATTCAAAAGGAATGTAATTTACGAAAAATTGCTCATAAATTAATTTTATTTCTGAAAAAGTTTCAATTATTTCCAATTTTAAAATTTGTATTCAGTGAATTATCCTTTAATGCATTTACAATTTTTGTATTGAATATTGAAATGTTTTTTGAGTAAAAAAAGACAAAGTATTTTTTAAAATGAAAATCATTTTTAAAAGCATTTTGTTTTGATTAAATTTTAAAATGAAATAAACATTTTATTATGTTTTAAAATATTTTGTCATAATAAATTCAAAAATAAATACTCAATGCAAAAATTGAAAATACTTGTGAACTAATTATTAAAATATTATTTTTATAAATAAAAAAGTCAAGGATAAGGAATGAGCTTTCATTTTAATAAAAAGTGTCCTGTATTTTTATAACTCGTTTATTTAGAATCATATCTAATTATTTATACTAAAATATTTATATGAATTTGTGCAAAACAATCTTTTCTCATAATATAAAAAAATCATTTGTGCTTAAATGCATATTTTCATTAATATAAATTGAATATATAATTTACCAATTTTGGATGCTCTGTAGATATCCTAAAAGTTATTTTTGTATTATTTAAATTTTTTTATTAAAATTTCAAAACAACAGGGGAAGCAAATATATCATGATTAAATTATATTTGTTAAGGATTAAATATCATTATTAAGATAAAGAAACGTAAAAGAATCCAATTATTTATAAAATCTCATTAACTTATGTTTCCATGTTATCAATTTATATCAGTTCAAATATAAATTTCTTTAAATTGATATAATGTTTACTATTTTCAAATTATTATTTTCTGTTTCTTCTTATTTTTAAAAATATCAAGATAAAAGTAATACGAAAAATTTCATCATGACATTTTATTTAAATAAGCAATGAGTGAATAATAATATGTATTCTTTATTTATTTAATCTTTGGAATGAATAAATTCAAATAATTTAAAGTATATAGTAAAAACATTTAAAAGTATTAAAAAACCATGACTAATTTAAATTATAAATAATTTTAATAAAAATGTTAAAAATAATATGACTAATTTACTTTTTATAAATAATTTTAATAAAAATGAAAAAAAGCTAAAAATAAATCTTGACTATATAATCATCTATAACTATTATAAAAATGAATAAAGAATTGAATTAGTTTACAAAATTACTGGATATTTAATAAGGAATATATATTAGAAATACATGTTTATACAACGAGAGGAAAGAAAATAACATACAATAACTTTTATTGCTGCAATTGAATTCCAACAGCGGTGCAAAAAGCTAAAATTTATAGAATTTATTAATATTGTTTTAATTGTCATTTAATATTATTTTTTAACTATTCTATTAATTTATAAAAGACAATTGTTGCTATAGCTTTGATAAATGATTTATATTTGCTATATATTAAAGTTATGCAAAATTTACTTTCAGTCAGATGTTCAAAATGCTTCTCCGAGTAATAAAGCATAATGTAAGCGTAATTTCCATAAATAATATGGATTGATGTAATAAATCAAACCAATAAATAATTGAATTTTTGATAATAGTAAATATTGAATTTATCATTTAAAATATATTATTATTCAGAATATTACAGATATTATTAAGGAGGCTGTTAGCAGATAATCTATTTATTAGAATAAATATGAATTGGAATTTTGTTAATAGCTCTATAAATAAAGTGCCTATAAATTCATCAAAAAATATGATTGTAATTGTAAAATTATTTTTGGTAAAGGAAAGGCATATGAGTTTTGTTTATATATTTTTACCATTAACACAAATCTCAGAATTTTTTTCCTCTCCTATAGTTAGGGAGAGCAAATTAAGATTAAGTATAAAGCTTTTATTTTCCCACCAAATTTCAACAATCTTTATTGACTAGGGCTGTCTTATAGTGTAAGAAAAACCTGCAACCGTTTACAATGGTGAATATTTAGATACAATGTTAATAAACTATATATTATACATTTTCATCATGTAAAAGCACTGTAAAAAAAAAAAAGCAGAGAATAGATTAAAATCAATTAGCGTTTACTTGTCTACGCCAAGAATAGGAATAGTAAATACTACATTTAGGTCAGAAATCCCGTCTGTTAAGGTCGAGAAAAGAAAAAAAAGGTTAATGTGAACCTCCCAGATGTCAACTAACCTTGGGGGGTATTCGGATTT